>BMAW01127542.1:82295-103445 GCA_019974015.1 Nephila pilipes | reverse complement strand
GCGCTTTCGAGATTTCTTTCATCCTTTATATAACTATACAACCATATTAAAATCTAGCTTAAAATTCGAATTGAAGATACGTAAGAGAAGAGGGACACACTTTGCTGTCTATCAAAAAAAAAAAAAAAAAGCAAGATAGCTCTCTCTCAAATATTTCTTAACTTATTTAATCCTAGTTTATCTTTAAGTAATAAAGTCCTATCTTACTAAATCACTCATTCAGATTCAAACAATTGAAGTAGAATCAACTCCTATTATTCTGATAAGGAGTCGTTTCCAACTACTTTCCATACAAACGATTAATTAAGATGATTCATTCCAATCTGCAACATCTTTTAGCTATTCGTTATCATTTGTCTCTCTTCTCTTTTTCTCTTCAAATCTATTTCGCTTATATTCCATAATCTGTAAGTTAATTTACTATACATTTTCTCTTACACTTTACCTAACAGTGTTTCATTTGATTTTCAAGAAGTTGTAATTTTACGCAATTCAAATTACCTAAAAGTACCCGAGATTAATTATGAGAAAATCGCAAATAGCCGAAAGTCACAAGTTTTTATTTCGAAGTTTACGAAATAAATCGCAATGTCTTCTGAAATTATTGCACATAATACTCAGAAGGGCTTTCTGACCGAGAAAGAAACAAATCAACCACATTAGTTTCTGAACGGTTCATATGCCATAAAACATCTGAAACTGTAAAATATAGTAGGGAGATGTAATACGGTTTATTGCATTCTGTATTAAGAGTTAATTTTGAAAGTTTATGGCATGTATATGAATTCCATTAGTAAAATAACATCTGTTCTATTAATGTTATACTAAAAACCTTTGTTATTATAGTTCCCGGCCTATGGGTTTTCGTACTATGAGCACTCGTAACTCTGTATTTGTCGTAAATTCTTTTATATCATCCTACTAACTTGCTCAGTAAATTATATAAGAATACGAATAACTTCTCTTACATAATTCGGAAACGTCACTGTATGGTAGAGTGCTCAAAATCTCCAATGCATTAAAAATGTAACTAAAATAATTAGGATATTACACACTAAATTCAATTGAGCTCGAAATCACTCTCTTGGTTGTTTATGGAATTTTAGACGGTTGTGTACCTCTTAGGGTATCCCGTTCATTTCACTTGATTACAAATCAAAATTAAGAGATCCATTGGACACTTCTTTACTTGCTGAATTTGTCAGAAAGTTTATAAGTATAGAAATACACAGTATTAGTCACGTGCTCATGGTATACATTTCAGAGAATTTGTAAACTGAAATTTTACAACCTGTCCGCACATACAGCATGGTATTTTTAAAGGAACTCTTTTGTATAAGATTGAGAAATACATTCTATTTATCTTAACATTCCGATAAAATGTGATAGGTATCCTAAAAGTTATATGGCAATGAAGAAATTTACACTTTTCCCGTTTATCATGTTTCAAATTTCATGCTCCTGATTTATTTTACACAATCACATTTTCTCATATTTTTTTGTACTTATTGTAAACATATCTTACTGTAGCAGTATTTTTTTTTTTAAAGAATTTGAGTTTTTAGATCTCTCAGTTTTAAAACCTATTTATCAATTTTAATGTTCGAAAAATTAATTTTAAGAACTACCTCATATTCAAGATTTTTGAAATCAAATTTTATATCCCCGAAAAGAAAAGTTTTATTTAACACTCGGCAAAGCCTAATTAATTTCCCCGTAATTAAAAAACAAAATTGAACGAGTCTCATATAGAAATACGAATACAAATTGGTTATCTTCCCTTAGAAAATGGAGAATACCGCAAAGTTAAAAAGAGAATATTAACATGGTTAATAAAATTCAATCACTACATTTGCATAATGTGACGCTTTTAATTAGTATTCGAATAAGGCTTAGAGAACTTTCCACAATTGATGACTCGGAACAAAGAAACCAATTACTCCATTCGCTGGAGTGTCTTCGGACAAAGAAAACTTCATTGGACGATCCAGAAGAATTTGGTGGGAAAACTTGAGGAACATTCTTCGAATTCTCGATGAATTGTGCCCTTAGAAGGAAAAAAAAAAGAATTACGGCGAAAAATCCCATTAAAATGTTCACCGAAACAGATTCAAGCTTTAATGCAACCACTGACATTACTTCGACGATATGTTGCACTAAAAGAGAACGTGTAATTAAGTCCATTGTTCCCAAAATAGAATACAAGCATACTCTTCGCGCTAAATATTTAAGTTGATATCGGTAGTTCTATTATACGAATGGAATTTATTTTGTTTCTTCAACGTTTTCTAAAATAAATTTAAGGATAATTAATTGATGGTTTCATTCTAAACATGAATTCTAATTGTCTTGATTCTAAAAGTTCCTTATTCGTTCAAGAAGACATTGGTAATGTCTTCCGGAATAGTCGAGAAAATTAAATAAAGAATTAAGACGTGCTGAATTTAAAAAAAAGCTCGATTTAGTTAATGAATCCTATCACGGCTGATATTTTTAAAGCAACTCTCTACTTCTATGACGCCAAACTTGGCTTTGTATCTGATGTGAAAAGATACACTGAATCTTCTCTAGGTTCCACCATATTTTATGCCTTGTATAGTTTACTTTGACGTATTTTTGGGAAAATGATATTACTTCATATTATTTTGTTTCTTAACTATTGATTGAATTTCATAACACAGGTTATTTTCAAAAGAATACCTTAACTTCGAAGAGTTAAAATTATAAAACTATAACGATTTCAACCCCTTTGTACAAATTAAATTAAAAATACACTCAAAAATTTATAAAATTATAGATTTTTGATGTATCTACCACCAGGAACTTGAACTACAGATGAAGATCTTTCTCAATCTAATCAATGAAGATCTTATTAATGGTCCCCAAGATCGCTTGACTTAACTCCCTGTGATGTCTTTTTCTTTAGGGCTACTTAAATTAGAGTAGTTTTTCCGCCATTACTTTCGAATATTGAATAAAGTGAAAACGTGAATAATTGCATCCATTCAAACTGCAACATCAAACACGCTGAAAAAAATATGGGGTGAGTTCTATTATCAAAAGAATATCGTTCGTGTTTCATGAGGGAGACCTATTGAATATTTATAATATTATAAGTTTTAAAGTGTTATTTTTGTTCAATTGATCCAAAAAGGTTATAAACTTTTTTTGCAATAATAGCTCTTTAAAGTTGGGATATTTTATTGTAACTATCTTGCATTTTTATGCAAAGATTATTGATGTTTATTCTTTACACTATTGGTTTTCATTTTGTAAGTTTTTGTAGCACTGTATGGCAACAGTAATAAGTGTTTGAGAGTTCTTAGATAGTCGCCATTTCGGAAAAATGAGAGTTAGTTTTTACTGTAAAGAGGATAATAGCCTTTGTTCTCTATATCTCATAAACACAAATTCTCAATGTACTGCGAACGATTCGATGAGATAAAGCCTATTCAGCTGCGATTCACTCCGTTCTCTTAATGTAGTGAGGAATTTGAAATAAATTCTTCGTTGTGTGCATTCTGTCCATTGCTATTAAATGTATTGAACTCTACATTCTTTCTGGTTAATTTCAAGTTTCCTTTGAAAATCTAAACATGTATTAATCTTTCCTTATGTTCACAAACTGCTTCCTATCAGATGTTACTTTTCCAGAAGTTTGAATTGGGGTTACGTTTAAATACCATGCTTAGAGACTGTGGTTCTTGATCACAAAATAATTCGTACTGTTGCTCTAGTAAGACTTATGATAATAAATAAATTAAAAAAAATTTTTTTTGTTGCCAAAGAAACGAATTTTTAAGTTTTTGTTTTTGATTACATTTATCATACATTAATTAACTGCATGATCATAATATAAACTTAACAAATATCTTGCCAGTAATGAATATTCTATAGCGAAGTACAATGTTCATTACATATCCTATTGTATATTTTTCCTTACTTATTAATATTTTTATTCAAAATAACTCTATCCCACGTGTAATAAATTACACACACACACACACTATTCAAAAATATGTAATTTTTTTATTGCATGCTTTTCTTAAAGTATGTCGGATATGCAAGCAAAAGAAATTATTTTACAGTGCAAGATAAATTAGTAAAAGTATTTTCCGATTGTATGAGCCATAAAATTATATTGTGGTGTGTTTACTTTGTGTCAATTAAATTAAATAAAAAATTGACCCTTACAAAGTATCTGTTAAATTTTAAAAAAGAGCTCTAAGGTTTAAAAAAGCATGGCAGGTTGTAATTTTGTAAAGTGACAGTTTTAAATACAAGAATTCATTTGTACATTGAAGATGGATATTCACACATAAAACATATTGAAGTAAATGCTGATTCAAAGGAAGAATAAAAGTTTAAATACAATTTTTTCTCATCCATTTCCTTATCATTCCAGGAAAAAAAAATAGAAATGAGTGATTTGCTTAGCTTTAGTTCCTTTTTGAGTAATTATGATTCATTAATTGTAGTCTATTTTTCTCAACTTCGTTCCTTTGTATAAAAACTTGCAATTTTCCAAGAAAAAGAACATTCAATACATGCACTAAAAAGTTTGAAAGTTTACATGGAATATCATGAGAAAATACTCAATGCCAACTTTTTGATGTCTTTTTCAAGCGATGCCCCTTTTAAACACGAAATAATTTGTTTTACTAAAGACTAAAAATTATTTT
The DNA here is from genome assembly GCA_019974015.1 of Nephila pilipes. Lineage (NCBI taxonomy): Eukaryota > Metazoa > Arthropoda > Arachnida > Araneae > Nephilidae > Nephila > Nephila pilipes. The sequence continues at coordinate 98,763 of BMAW01127542.1, read as the reverse complement.
GCATAAAATTACCTTAGTAATTTGCATATCTTAATTAAAAGATTAATCCTATCCAAAATATAATTAGTTAAAATATGACTACTGACCAAAATTATTAACTATATATATTTAAACTAATCCAGTTAAAGTGTTGATACATCCTTACGTTTCAAACAATGATTAATTTATTCTCTATAAAATAGATCATATAGTTAAGGTTATTAAAATTTAATATTCAATCTAAGTGATAAAGTCGCATGCAATTTGTTTTTAAATTATAGTTTCTTTTATTGATTTTTCAATAATAGCTAATTTAATTAAGCTTGTAAAGGCTGCTCATGCATTTTTCACTAGTTTTGATTGATTGGTATATGATGGGTTCCTTTTTCAAGAGCTTTTTCCATTAGAATAATGAAGATCATCGGATTCATGATTCACAGAAAAAGTTCTACGTACTATTTTATTCGGCCCTGTTTTTCTTCAAAAACTCTTTGAAGGATATAGTACATTGGGTGTTGAGAATCTGTGGTTAACGTGGATGGTAGCGGAATAAACTGCTTTGGCTCTTGAGCCATCAAATCTGACAGTCTCTCACTACGTGGATGGTAATCACGTGGGTATAGTGGGCGAACCGTAGCTGCCCTGCATATATCAAACCCACGTGGTATACAGATATATAAAGAAGTTAATTTGTGTTCTTTTTTTTAGATCACCCAAATAGACTAGATAGACTCTAGCTTTCCAGGATCTTTTTTTTTTTTTGGTGTTTTATCGCAATGTACAGTTCTAGGTCTGCAGTAGATATGTTTCTCGGAATTCGTATTGAGTAACTCAAATTTATGCTAATTTAAACTGCAGAATTGTCATTGTTTTCTTGTTAGGATTATCGTTGAAAATAAACAGTGAAAAGACCATCAAGTAGATTTTATTTCTGGCATCAAGATACAGGCTAATAATAAGGAATAGATATACTAAAAGTTATTTATTTATCCAGCATTAGTTTAAATTAATTTTTTTCATCAGGAATATGTTTGAAGTATATTCCAGAAATTATTTCGATGGGAAGTATAATTCACTCAGGTCAACAGACTGTGTTCTAGATTATTTATTCTATTGCAAGTAGTTCAAATTGCATTGTCCTGTAAAGTGAATTTTTTTAAAAGTGCATGAATTAATTCCGGATGTCTAGAATCTTTTTTTCACCTGTTTGTAATCCAATTAGATATTATATCAATGGTCAGTATGTTTCCCAAAATTTCTAAATATTTGATGCAATAAAAATTTCCTTTAATTTTTTTTTCAGTTTATTTTGATAATTGTTTTCGAATATGCCTTCTGAGGCTACCCAGGCAATATATACATCGAATTTTTTTACTCTCTACCGAATTTCTCCACTTATTCATTCCAAAAATGTTTTGAGTGATTCTGAATTTAAAGATACAACTGCGTATCATTGTATCAATGTATGAGAATCTTTGTGGAAAGTCTATGAAATAATTTTAGAAGACTTAATTGAGAAGATTTGTAATTAAGTAACTATTTGATAAAAACTTATTAGATTTTATTAGATTCTACTGGTTCATTAAATTTTGCAAATAGCCAGAACTTAGTCGTGAAGATGGAGTATAGGTATAATTTATTTTACACGTAAAAGGAGTATTTTGACTAACGCCTGCAATAGAGAAGTAACATGTTGATTCATCTCTGTAGCTATAACGAAAAAAATTCTGAAATCGGTATTCCAATTCATTAAATGATCCACGTATCTGAGGGACTCTCTGGTAGATTTTTACCTTCGAAGCTTATTTCATTTGTATAAATCGTACATGGAATGTACATGTGAAATGGATCAGTCCTGGAATAGAAATGATCTGCTCTTGAACAATATTCAAACTGTGAAGTAAATTTTTAGACACCATACCTATATTTTAGTCACTGACAAAATGGTCGCTGATCATTTTTTTAAAATGTTCGTGTAAAAGCTTTTGAGTATATGTTTGATTCCTACTTTCATCATTTAAGAACTCACTTTTCAAAAGTATGAACAAAAAATGCATTGTTGAAAATGTATTTTGCTGCAGCAATAATAACATTTAACTTAAAATGTATTCAATTTAATAATTTATCGTTTGATTTATATAAAATTGTATTTAGTTTTAAATACAATCAATTTCACTACTTTTCGGTTTGTTTTAATTTTAATATCTGAAAAGAATATTATTGCCCAGTTTAATATTTTATCATTTACTTTGATTCTAATATTTAATTGAGTAATTTAATAATTATTAAAATAAAATTTGACACCTAAATCCGTTCTGTGCAAAACTTTGCATGGAACAATTTTTCTACAAATTTCAAATCGAGGAAAATTATTAATTTTATTTACGTTGCTTTTATCATCTCCCAGTAATTTTGTATTCATTGTTCAAATGCTATTGAGGAGCAATACTAACAATTTTCCGTTAAAAATTCAAGTGAGGAAAGTGTTTTGTGCCAATTCTATAACTTTTTCGGTAAGAGTTTCCTGTCCAACCAATTTAAAAAGAAAAATGTTTGGGTCCATAAGTTCATTCGACCTTCTTGATTCTAAGGGCTTGGATTTAGATTTTATTGAAAGGTTTCAGTCAAGTATCTGAATATTTATTACAGATTTGACAGACATAATAAAAGGTACTGTAAATGTGCTATCGTTAGTTAATGGAATTAGATCTTCATCTCTCGAAATATAATGTTTATATACCATACTTTTAAGTCTCTTAACTTTTTGAAAGCTTTATAATTCATTTGATTCATGATAGTGACATTTTGATTCTGTTTAGAATAAAAATACTCCCATATATTTGATGAGGTACTGCCAAGAGAGAGGGAACCCAGCCAACATTAAATTAGAAAACAGTTGAATTTTTTTTGTTGGAAAGAGAGAGTTCTGCTTTGTATGTTTGTTTTGCTTTGTACATTTGTCTGGGCTTAAATTTAATTTATAGTAATTGAATCAATATGATTAATGTTTCCGAATGCATTTTGTAACTTATAACAAATGGTATTAAGGGATTGATGGAAACAATAAATAAAAGCATCATCCACATGAATGAGCATTCAATTCCTAATTCAAATGTTTCAAAAAATCTTACGTTTCCATAATATAAAGGATTGGAGAAAAATACTGTTTTTAGGGTGTCCCTTAAGAAGTATATTTTATGAGGATCGTCATGGAGGGATCGTCTTTCATAAGAAAGACGATCCCTCCATGTGATTTAAAGAGATTTGTAAGAAAGAAAATTGAGTGCTATTCTAAAGTGCTATTATTTCTATACCACCAATTTGAAGACATTTGTAAGGGATTCTATCTGTATAAAAAGAATTATCAGTCGCTGTTCTATCGTCTTTAAAAGAAACGAATTCATAATAATAGGAATAAAGTTTTATTTCTATAGATGAGTTTTTAGTTTTGTTTTAGCAGGGATTTGGAATTGGAAGAATAATGGTATATTTTCATTACTGTGTGATTAATGAATTATCAAAAAATGTTGAAAAGTTTTAGAACCACTGTATATTCGATTTGATTTAATTGTCTTAGGGATGTTATTGATATCTCATCTGCACCAGAAGTCGTATTTCAGTTTGTTTTTGTAGCCGTATTTAATTCAGAGTTGTGAAATGGTTTATTAAGTTTCTGTACTTGGCGAGAAAATTAAAAGGAAGCGCCTCATTAGAAATATTACTGGATGCAAAAAAAAAAAAAAAAATCTGCAATAAAGGCCGACCTTGATCTGAGAACTATTAGTAATTCTATTGTAAACTTGAACAATATTCAAAGGTTAAAACATAAAAGGTTCCTCGATCAGAAACATTTATTCAAATTGTGTCCCAGTACATTTACTTAGCATTTTGAGTCTTATGAGATATTGCTTGTATTAAATCTATACTTGAGGAGAGATGCCAAGAATGACCTTTCTTCTGAAAAACCTCTTGAGTCTCTCTCTCTAGAAGTCTTAAAATTCTAATTTATTGAGTGTTATTGAATATCTTTCTTGCAACAGTATCAGAGAGATAGACATTGCTATCTTCTAAGTTACCTAATGTTTATCTACTTGCTTTCTTACTGATGGCTAATCTACTCCTTTTTACTGTCAGTTTTGTGGACTATAAAAATTTCCCTTTGTAATGTTAGGACAGCGATCACTGTTAAAGGAGCACGATCTATTACAAAAACATTAATGTATCCGAATAGGTTTGAAGTCAAAGGTTAAGATTTAAGAATGCAAAAGTCCTACATCGGGTGATGTAGTTTAAAATTTCCAAAGATGAAAATCAGGTCTATCAAAGATTATAAAAAGGATTTTTTAATAGATATCGAGTCCCCGCGACGAATATACTTATCATACAAAAGGAACTATTATTTATATTGATTTGAATAATTAAAATTTTAAAAACTGTCAACTGATCTAACTAAATATGAATTTGTCGGGCAGAGATGTTTGCCGGTAGTGCTGTTAGCAGTCCTACTCTACTCCTGGTCTATCATGTCTGAAGATGATGTAAAAATTTTGAACTCGATAATTAAGAAATTAAAGTGTGCAACATTATTGTAGATATGTACCATGAATATTGATCAAAACTAGGGACACTTCTTAATAACTTTTGGATTTCACGAAGCGTCGTACTTTAACTATTTTTAATTGATTGCTTGATTTACGTTGAGGGCGACAAAGGTCATTATCTCTCATTTCAACTATTTGGATATCATTAATTTCTTGAAATTCGGTTGCGAAATATGCCATAGATAATATTTTTGATATTTCATGAAGAAAGAATCGGGATGTGAATCCTTCTCATAATATTCTAGTATATATCGAAAATTCAAAATTTAATCAACAGCTAGGATTTAAACTGCATATATGAGAGTCAGGTGTAAACTTCATTTTGCCAATTTGAGAAAATTATCTGTTTGTTATGTTAGCGTGTCTGAGGATTTTACTTTTTATACCAACGTGAAAAAGCTGCGTATTTGATTCAGGGGTATGAGATGACTTTGAATACTTTTTATTTTACTATAGTAATGTCAGTAATTTTCTTATTCCAAATCTTATTATTAGTTTCTTGTCACTTTTAAGGTTTTTAAAGAATTTAAATTCTACTGCTTAAATCATGATTTCATTCCTTACTAGACTTGGTTCCTTGATGTCCTTTATCCAGAATGTGAAGGGACTTAGATTGAGCCTCCGATTGATAAAAATATGAAGAAAAAAATAATTTTTGAATTTACCAAAGTTCAATGGATGGGAGCCTTAAGGCTCTCATCTACCCACCATTTTGATTTCGTGAATCATGGACGTAATGTTAATTCTATGCAATTTCGACTTTAACTATCACATCTTTATTATTTGATGTATTTGAATGCAATGAAGTGCATTAGAAAGAGCAAAACATAATCAATGCTTCTGTGGAATTACTTTTTTCCTAAGATTTTTAAAAATATTTTTATTCTTATTTTAATTATTAGTTTTTGAGTTTTCCGGTCTTTAAAGAATATTTTCAAATATTTTTGAGAATCGGAGGAAACAGTTATTCCACAGAAGTATTCGTTATTTTTTGCTCTTTCAGATGAACTTTATTGCATTCAATTAGATCAAATAGTAAAGATGGGAGAATTCAAGTCGAAATTCCTTAGGATTAACATTAAGCTGATGAAATCAAAATGGCGGGTAGACGGGAGCCTTAAACGCTTCTGACAGCTTTGATTGAAAGATCGGTTTTGTGAAATATGGAGAAACAAAAACTATTATGTTGAGTTTAATCCCTTCATGCATACGAGCAATTTCAAGTTATTATTTTCAATGTTACTATACATCTAAACTGAGTATTCAAAATGTTTAGTAATTTTCTTCAAAAACTCAGCCAAATGTATATATTTTAAAATTTAAAATTATTACATTTTTAAATACTATTTTCCTTTAAAATGAAATTTTGGTGTTATAAAATTGAGGACTTCAGTCCTTTTATAAAGAGTTGTTTTTGTCTCATGAGGTTCTCAAATGGCTTAAGCATTCAAAACTTTTTAATATCGAGCTAGTTCCTTATGTCTTATGGCCTTATCCAATCATCAAAACATTATTGTTGAACAAAGAACAAGTATAAAGTATGAACTTAATGTATTTATAACAAACATATATATAATAATTCTGGAATATTTTTCTTTTAAACAAAAAATGTTTTTAAGTGAATTCTTACATCTATTGAAGAAATATGAACATTCTATTTTATTCAGACACTTTAATTGGTTGTTATAGTTATACTAATAAAATATAGCGAAGCTGATTTGAAAATAACAGCAGACAATAAATGTTTCGTTAAAAAAAATGGAAGAATCAATAAAAATAACATTCCAATGCATAAAATTTAATTACTGTATTTGCGTGAAACGATACTTTTAATTATATTCCAACTACGGCTCAGCGAAATTTCTCCAAGTGATGACTTGAACAAAGAAACCAATTAAACGACTGGTTGTAATATCCTTAAACAAAGGAAAGTCTTTGGAACGAACAACTCAGGATTTGACGGGAAAAGTTTAGCGCAGCAAAATATTCCCCATTTTCCTTTTTCTGTTTAAAATTTTATTGGGAGTGGTGAATGCTAACGAAGCAGAATACCGAGAAAAATCCAATTAAATTCTTCACAAATAAGATTTCTGCACTAATACCAGAATTGACACAGCTACGACAATATGGAGGAAAACAATGAAACTGGTAATCAAATTCGCTGTTCCGAAAGAGAAAACAAATACCATCTTTTCCCACTGAATATTCAAGTTAATTTCAGAGGTTCCGTATTACACGTGAAAGCTGTTTTGTTTCTACCGTGTTTCCATAAATGAACTTACACCGCGCTAATTGAAGGTTTTGTTCTAAACAAGAATTCTGTGTGTTTTGGCTTTGAAAGTTTCTCTCCTTTCCTAAAAGATATCGATAAAGTGAAAAGAAATACAACAAAAGAACACGTGACATGTCGGATTCGGGAAAAGTTTCTATTCAGTTAATGGGACCTTTACAAAAGAGTTCTTTTTTTAGTATCATTCTTATTTTCTTTTCAATCTAAGTGTGATTGTGTTTTATTACGATTAAATACGTTAGAATATGTATAACTTTTTCACACATTTTAACAAAAATGTGCGATTAATATAAATATAAACAAGAGAGTAACAAACTTTCATAATTATTGTAAGCCTTTTTCTAAACATATGCGCCAGAATACTGATATATGTATATATGTCAGAATACAAATTAATGTTGTAAAGTATAATGTATTTAATTATTTATGAAAGGTTTGAATGAATTAAACACCTTGATGTTTGGTTCATGTAATGTGTGTGTGTGTGTGTGTGTACAGTTTTTAAAACAAAATCATTAAACTTCACCTCATAACAATAACGTCACCGATTCAAATAATTTTTTTTGGAAATGCTAAATTGTAAAGCATAAAGTGATAGAGTCCGTAACTCTGTCAACCAGGTTACTATGATCACCATCATTGCTTACTTCATTATCTCCGCCATTTGGACATTGCTCTTACATTATTGCGCAGTTAATCTTCATCACGCTGACGTAATGACTTTAGAGAGTGGGTGTTTAGAGCTGAAGTGTCAACTCGTCATCTGACCTTTGTACAAAATTACGATACGTTTAGCGGACGTTGTATAAGGATAATAGCCTCTGCTGATTTAGATTTCTCATAAACTATTCAACCAATCAAAAGAGGTAGTAGAAAGAAATAGGCAGCCGGATGTATGATTGTTTATTAACATCGAAATTTGTAGCAAAACGAGGGTTATTGGTGTCGATCTAATATTTTTGAGCATCAATTAAGTGACGAAGACGACACCTGAACTGGCACCCCGTGATATCACGACTGCGAGACCACTCGGCTACCGCTGCCATATGAGTGATGTTATACGTGCCAATAGCTAGTTTGAGTGGAGCATGAGGAGTTTTGCAAACAAATTTATTTAAAAAAAAAAGCTAGTTTGAGAACTCCAAATTGATGTTAGTTATAATGGTTCGTTTTAATTGTGGTACAAAAATATTGTATCGAGTGATGTAAAATTAGCATGATAGAGAAGGCAACGTTGATTGAAATAACAACCTGTGAGAAATATATGGAAGGTTAATGTAAATTAAAGAAGAGAAGAGCTACGTGAGATTCTAGTTGAATAATCGAGATAGATTAAATACATTTTTATGGCCTAAATACCATATCTGATGGAGTTAAATTGAAGTATCGGTGCCTCTCGACAATTTGGCAAAAAACATGGCGAGTTAGATAAAAGGCCGCTAAATTAGTAATATAGGGAGGAATAACGTCAAAATGACGCAAAAAATGAACAGTAATCCGAAACGTAGCTGATTGAGTCAAAGAAAATGGCAAATTGAAACTCAATGAAAGGAGAATGTTATGGTTATAGAAATGTTATGGAACAAATAATAATATTTATCCATAAACAATAATAATTATTTATAATTATTAATTATTTAGCAAATGTAAAGGTTATTAAATGAGAACTTTAATATAGTAATTTCATGGAACAAATTATAGTATTTTTGATTATAATGATTAATAATTATATATTATAACTATTTATGATTACAAGAAAGAATTAAAATTTTTTACAATTATCTACTATAACATAATAATATAAATCCTTATAACTATACAATACATTTCAAATAATTATAATATATAATCATAAATATAAGTATAACTATTAATAATTTTAATATCTATAATTTAATACAGATGTAATAATGTTAATTATTTAGAGAATTCTTAATTATATATAATTACTATAACACATTGGAATTATTATAATTAATTTATAATTATCTATTATAATATATATCATAATGCAATATAATTATTTTAATTTATTTATAATTAAATATATTTATAAATAATTCGAATGTAACATTATAAATAATTATAATTGTAATAATGACTTCAAGCATCGGCACTCATTCCAATAATTTACTACTAAATAACGGAACCATCATAATTTTTACAAAGAAAGTTCTTTTTATTCTCACGAATAAAGAAAAAAAAATTGAAAAACTTTTTTTTAGGGAAGAAATAAAAATCAAAAGAAAAGAAAGAAGAAGAATATAAAAGTTCTATCCAAAGTTTTGCAAAGAACAGGTTTAGCCACCCAAGGTGCGCTTTTTTCCTAATTATTATTAAATTATTCACATAAATATAATAATTAAAGTAAACGGTGAAATATCGAGAAATGGACAATGCAAACTTTTCCGATATTAAAATTAAAATAAATGATAAATTATTAAATTGAATATATTTAAGCTAAATGTAATTAAAATCAATTCAAATGATAAATTATTGAATCGAATATTATTCAGCTGCATGTAATTAAAATTGAAGGAAACGATGAATTATTAAATTGAATATATTTAAACTAAATGTAATTAAAATTGAAAAGTGATCTGGTACGCCAAAAGTGATCCAACTAAAACAATGGTCCCTTGAGTGGTTAATATATAATTATAACAATAAATTCTTTTTACATTATTTATAATTATAGATACAGTAATGTTAATTATTTATACACATTAATAAGAATAATGAATGATTATTATAATATATTATGTTTCTTTTATTTTAATTTATATGTTATAATAAGTATAAGGGATGAAATAAATAATTATAATATATATTAAAAGTAAATTAAACAAAGTTATACAACTCATAGTAACGTTTTGTATTCAAAATGTATTTTAAGAAAAAACTTATTTTTTTTTGAATAGTTCCTCCGAAGAGGAATTAATTGTTTCATTTATTACACACCGAATATCATAATTGCCAACCAAACTTTGAACATTTTTAAAAAATTAAATAGTTAGCCATCCATCACTGTAAAACACACTTTTTTTCCATTTCAAATTATTGAAAAAGAAAAAACCATATATCAAATCTTTGAGACATAATTAACAGAGCAATTGAATGAAAAGGCGTTTATACTCTGTTTCCCCTTAACTTGGCAGTAGAGTAAAAGCTACGGCGGGCAATTCACAGCCGTTGTCTTAGAAACATGGGTTACACTAGAAGGGGGTGACTAATAACCAATGAAATTCGCCGAATTTGGCGTGGAAAAAAATACGCGCGAAAAATTATTATTTTTTCATTTTAAGTACGCATCTTTAATTCTATTAGCTCATATATAACACCCGTTAATGAAACAAAAATTTCTACCATGTTTTATATCTTCATACAATTCATTGCCCAGCTTATCTCCAAATAAGCGTTATGAATCATTATTAGAAATCGCTTGTATTATCACTTTTCAAATAGATACATAACATAAGGTGGATTCAAATACCAAACCAATGTTTTATATAAATATCAGTGACAGCTCCTTTCTTTGTATTTAGGTGCAATCAAACCTATTGTTAAATTAGAAGAAAAGGCTTCATAACTGCTTTAATTTTTGTGTCTTGCCATATTCGACTTTGAGAATGTCCTTCATTCACCCAGGTCTCATGGTCTCATTCAAATAATATATTGACGCTTTAACTTTCTAATTTTTCTCAAATAATTTTGCTCCATAAAATGATGTCCTGTCTTTTAAGAAGCACGAAGCACTGCCTGCTTTTTCCATTTCTCAAATGAAAATCCCATTTCTCTCAATACCCAGAACGAGGTAGTCTGGCAGTCTAGCGTACGTCGGTATCTTCATTCAATTCTTTCAGAATTTTTTCAAACGTAAGAATCTCATTTAAAAAAAAAAAAAAAAACACATCCATTCACGAATTTTTTGTCGAATGCATGACAATGTGAAGTCATCATACTCTAATTGTCTTCTTCGTTTACTTACAGCACCAAATCTTTTTTTTTTTTTCAGTAGAACTTAAGGAACTTAACGTCTTTTCTTTTTTCAAATGGAAAACAGTTCTTTTAGAAACACTAGTTAGTTGAGAAACATCTTTAACGATCCGATTGACAGATTTTCGACTTCTCGAAGTCAAGATTAACCACTCAATATGTTTTTCCGTGTTCTATTTCGGATGGAATTTTCTCGCTTTGATGTTGTATACAGCATGATCAGTGAAATTTCTTTTTCAGCCATTAGAATAATTCAAGATAACAAAATGTCATTAAAATGTCAAACAAAAACGAAGAATGATTCGAGATAAGAAACCAACATTTTTTAAAATAACGTTTTTAAATGGTGGCAAAGTTTAATAAGAAAAATATTGAAATATTAATTAAAACTTTGTGAAAAACCTCATATCTCTCTCGTCTTTAAGATCACTCTTTCTGAGTAATTCAATATATCTTCCCTAGCTGATGCCAGGTTACTACACAAATAAATTTAATAAAAAAAATTATTGAAATATTAGTTGAAACTTGTCGCAAATGTCTAAATATTGCTTTTTAGGCGAGTAAGAACGATTCCCTAAGTTTCAGCGCTCTAACTTAATGGGAAGTTGGTTAAATTAACAATCGAAAATTTGATGACACACGCACACACATACCAAGTGAAATACAGAAAAACGTTTTAAAACAGCACGAGAGATAAGAATTTAAGTGCGAACAATTGAGGAGACGCAAAGCGAATGGCATAGAATTGGCGTGGAAACGTAGTAAGCATGCTAGAAATGTTACCTTGAAAGCTGGTTTCCAGCTAAACTGGAAATCTATCACGTCACTGTTTCGACTATACTATTTCGACTAGATTAAAAAATAAATAGTTTAAACATGTTATTAACTTGAAAAATATATTTAAAATAAAAAATTCTTAAGGGAATGACACATTTTTTTTAAAAAGATTTCTATGTATTTTTTATTTTAAATTCCAAAAAAAGATAGAACTATTTTTCAAGTGGATTGGTACATTTTTTACTTTTCCCAATGCTGAAAAATTAGGGTGAAACGGAGTATAGTATTCTAGATTATAAAACACGTGACTCATGTGGAAGTTTCTCTAAAGAATAGCTATCAGGGTTACCAAAAACTAATTCACCAGATTTAAATCGATATCGCACCTAAAAATCGCCAGTCCTTAAGGGGTACCCGATACTTCACTTAAACCCCAGATGGGTAGTACTACAACAATGGAGTTTTGGAAGTATGCGAAGTAAAACAGATAATCATTTTGCAGTGTTTGCCTGATCTTTGATTCCGATTTCCAAAATTGTTAATTTACATAAAAAAAATATTTACTCTGGTGTTCAAAATTAACATTACAAGCAAAATATATGTGATAACTGGCGAAATATTTAGTTTATTACAAAGAAATTAGGCTCTAAGATATTACAATGATATAAAGCATAACAGGAACTTAACAATATGGAAAAAGAAGCGAGGATTACTAGTTAAATACTGATACCCAAAACGGTAAAATTATCATACATTATATCTCGGAAAATGTCCGCCCATATGGAATGGGGCCACAGTTCAGTCTCACCGCAAGCCGTTGTACTTTTAATGAGGGTGATGAGAAATTTTTGCGGCAATAAATTCCATTTATCTAAAAGTATAGTTATTAAAGTCTGGAAGTTCCCGGGTAGAGGTGGGGTGACGTTATATGATGGCTTTTTCTAGACAATCTCTAACATGTTCTACAAGATTGAGTTCTGAAGACAATGTAGGTCTGGTAAATATCATTCTTCTAGAAAATCATCAAAAATGTGAGCTCTATATGGCCTCGGTTTATCGTCCATTAAAATGAAGTCTGGGCCTGCAGCACGCCTGGAAAACCTCAGATAGGCTTCAAAGATTTAATCCCTACAGCTCTGTGAGGTGACACTACCGCATGAAAGACGTGCAGTAGTATACGACTATTCAACACGATGCCACAGCAGACTTCTTCCGTCATCAGTTCCGCGATTAAAAGTTCTCTCTTATGTGATACTTTCATATTTTACAGGCGCCTATATACTGTTTGCATAGAAATTCTTGTTCCAGAAGCGGAAGTAAGGTTGCTAGAAATCTCTGTATCCTTTGTCTGCCTATGTTATTGCGCTCTTAATGCCTAGTAGCGATTCTGAGTCTTCGTTCTTGAACGGTCTTGGCTAGATGTCCTAGTAATAGCTTGTTATACATTGATTTCACAATCTGGATACCACTGTTGGTGCAACTTGTAAACATTGAGCCCCATCCACGAGATTGCCCAAATGTAAGCCTGCCAAAGGCGCATTAAAAGTGAATCAAGAAATAATCAGTGGGTGTTACAATATCTGTAGAATATTTATTTAACCATTAGGTATAATCTAGAACAATAAGGAAGGATGAGTTGTTTTATTGAAGGACATAGTTTTCAGTTTGTTGCTGAAGCTGTTCTGCCTAAAGGGTTTTCATTAAAAGGATTAGGAGAGCTTCAATATTTTTCAACAGTTTATTAATGACTTGGGCGGACACACACAAAAAGACAAATAGTTCAAATCAGAAGGTGGGATGAATTATTGTTCTAGATAGCAGTTCGAATTCGACGCACTCGCAACATTGCCATGTTCTCAAGTTCTATTTTCTTTCTTCGAATTTTACTGGCATTGCCAATCGCAATTTAATAAACTATACAAATATAGTTGAGCGCTCGTGACAGAAGCCACACAAACGTGATCACTTAATTGTCGAGTATATCGTGATAAAGTCGACATGTGAGGAATACCTCACATATAATGAGACTGATTTAAATCCATTAAGACAGTCCCTTGACCATAGTGCGGTTTCTACCTTCATGATGACCACCCTTCTGATAAGAAGGATCTTTCATGGGGTTTCGCCACTCTACCTTTTAGGTGTACCAACGTGAATCAAGACTTATCAGGTAAGGTAGCATTTTTCAGCATGTCTAGGGTCAAGCCAAGGCATTCTCAAGTACATGCTTATCTTTGTACTCTGAAAAGTGTAGTTGGTAGAAAAATTCATGTAAACCAAATGCTTCTCTATCACAAAAAAGAAGACGATTCTGCATATTGTAGTTGCTAACACTTTTCTGTACATTATAGTTAAATTATCGAGTGACATTGTGCACAGTCAACCCGCCGTGATGATAAGAACTAGCTTGTGATTGCTTCGCTCAATTCAAAATGTTGTTTACGGCAGTTGGCAATTATGGGGATGGTGGTTATCGAAATCGATGTATTCACGCTACACCCGTCGCGCAATGACTCATGAAAATCCTGGTGGTTGCACTACTTTAGAGATGCAGGGGCCATTCGCCAGGTTTCAATAATTTACACTGAGTCAAATGAGATTAGAACTTTCGTCATATCCATATTGAGTCTAGCTATTGCTGATTTTTGTCGTATCACGCATTATTAAGTAATCCGTAAGGTTTTAAAAGTAATAATGCTTAAAAATGTATTATAATTAAAAAATATTAGTCTAAAGAATAAAATGTGCACATAGTTTTATTAAAAAATATCCATTAATAAGTGAGCTTTCAAACACATAAAAAAAAAAGATCATTCAGCTGATTTGTAAAGTTTTAAAAATTGACATAGAGCCCTTTACCTCCGGAATATGGATATATAACATAAGAAATTTGAGCAAAAATCTGAAGGACCTATAGACTTTTAGTTAAGATTTGTAAATAACGTAAGTTGAGATAATTTTAAGTTAAATTTTGGTTCATTCATTAGGACTTGCAACGATTTGTATTTATTGTACCGAAAGTATGCTTAATCGATGAGTCAAATATTTAACATTTTTTTAAAGTTGTGATAATTAAAACAGTGTAGAGTAAAGTACTCCATAAAATATAATTGAATAAAAAAATTGGTCCATCAAAAATATTTTATAAATAGGATACTCCGTCAAATATTATTTAATAAAAATGATACTTTGTCATGCGTTATTTAATAAAATCCACACTTTGTCATGTATTATTAAATAAAAATGATACTCCTTCATGTATTATTTAATAAAATTGACGCTCCGTAAAAAAGTATTTAATTTTAAAGACTTTTGGCCAACAATGATTTATCTGTCTTAAAAGGTGCATCCTTCAAAATAGTCTTACGGTAAACTAGTAGTTGCAAATGTGTAGCAGAATCAAGATGGTGAATTCAAATAAATGATTGTTTTGAATCCAAGTGGAGTAAAGCTGGCAGAAAATTTTAATAAATAAAAGTGAAAATTTTGATAATATTGTGATATTAAACAAATCTGTATCTACGAAACCATAGCCCTAATTCCATGTTTTAATAACTCAGCGTTTTGACGTCGCATAAAATATGCTCTGGCGGTATGCTCTGTCTATAAGCATTTAAACGCGATTTAAAATTAAGTACTCTAGTTAATAATAAATAATTTTTTTGTGAAGAGAATTTTCAGCATATGTTGGCAGCTGTTTCAATTTAATTAACATATTATTTTTTTTTTTGAAGTTTTTAACGCAAAACACTTATGAAGTTTTTTTTTCTTCTTTTTTTTATCATATTAGGAAAAAAAAATACTTATCCTTAAGCAAATGTTTTACCTGCGTTGAGCTAATCCTCTAGAGTGTTTTTTTTTATGATAGTCTTTTGATACAGGGAGCAAATCTAATTAGTAAGAAGTCATGTAATTAAATGAGATTACTCTAAAGTAAAATAATATTAATTAAAGATTAAAAAATGTTTCAAGAAGGAAACCTGCCTGGATCTTAAATCCGGTATTAGTTTTCTAGATAGGGAGCAATTTCTTTTTACTCTTTCGTTAGCAATAAATTTATTCTTTTATGAAAGACGTTTTTTCTTTGTTGTTGCAGATTAATCGTCAGAACAGTTTTGCTTGACTGGTTTGAGCTATTTAGATGCAAGTAAAAGCATTCGAATTTTAAATAGAGTAAGTAGTAATTTTTAATAACGGCACGAGCGAGATTATTATTTTTTTATTTATTGATTTCCGCTCATAAACACATTTTTAAAATAATTAAATGAAACACAGCTCTTTCATTTTGATGGCATTACACAATTATGAGGATACATTTTAAGGAAATGTGAATTTCCGATACTTTTTCCGGTTTAAACATGTACAAAGATGCTGATGTCGATACCAAAAGGCGAAAACACAAATTTTCTAAATTAATATAGCGCAAGTTAAATCTAAATCAAAAATCTTTATTTGTTTTGTACAATACACACTTGGGAACATCGGAAATAACGCACCGAGATTGAAGCTTTGGATTGGAATAATATGTAATACGCATAATGATACAGATAAGATACATTCACTTAATACCAAAATTAAGATAATTAAACAAATACAGTTTGTATAATTAGACAAATACAGTGCAACTCTTATAGCGCGTCGGACCTCACCCTGCTGCATTACATGCTACAACATGGTCCGGCATTGTGTTGATTAGACGTCAGATATTGTCCTGAGGCTGAGGGGCCCACAATTCCTGAACAGCCATCTCCAAATCATGCATAGAGAGGTTGGTAGCATCTGACGTTTCAGTTGGTCCCATATATACTCTATAGGGGATATGTCC
>BMAW01127542.1:63370-82285 GCA_019974015.1 Nephila pilipes | reverse complement strand
TTTATTCTTAAATATTAATTTGACTTTTAAACTGTAAGGAGAAATTTAAATTTCAAAGGAAAGCAACAAAAAAATTTAATTACTTGAAAATGACAGATTAAAAACATTTTTACGCCGAAAATAAGCACATGTTCAAAAATTAATCACTCTTAATTTCACTAGCATCAAATAAAAACTGGTTTCATAATTTTGCGTTCCAATTTCATTATAGGTCAGGACTTGTGCAATCAGCTCTGTTCAGTTAGTCTTGAAATCGAATTCCGATTCTCTCTATAGCCATATCTGGCTCCAACGCCATTAACCTCCACCATCACATCACATCATATTACCCGATTCCGTCCAGTAGATTTATATAGGACAATTTGGGTTGATGAACGATAAATTCAGTTTGACTTCAAAGTTTTCATGAAGTTTAATGTGGGAAATTAGGATAGCGTTGTACGATCTCCCTTGATGCTTGACCGATTTTCTTGATCAAAAGACGTTACTCGAGCGAGAAGTTTGCATACAAAAAAACCAAACAAATTTTAAGTAAAAATTAAGAACTGTTTTAGAACAAATTTCAATAGTATTTTCAAGTTTGGTTTGGTTTTATAAATGTCGCTCTAGACGCAACACAAGGGCTATTGGAGATAGACATCTCAATTTCGAGCCTTGGTCAAGTGACAAGGACGACACCTGAAAGCATATCGATTTAATTTTAGAGCCCCTTTTTTTATAAAATATTTTGCTTTAAAGTTCACATTTTGAAAATAAGTACTATGTGTTTATCGGAACATTACAAATGTATAGGTTTTCATAATTTTTTTATTATTATTTTTCAGGTTCTTATCATTTTACGATTAATTTTCTTAACGATTGTAAAACTATTTTATGTCAAATATCCGAAATAATTCTAGAATTTTTTTCAAGGACTTCTATTTAATATACATCTCTTAATTAATTTTAGCATTTTTTTGGTACAAATTTTCATGTTTAAGCTTTTTTTTATAAACTTTGAAATCGAACATAAATTTTACTGTTTTCTAATCCTTATTACGCAAAGTTTTACATCTAGTGAGTGAAAATTAGAGAAGCGTTCTATTTTACTAGTGAAAAATACTTGTCTCGTGTAATTAAAACATAAAAAAGTAACAAAAAATAGGTATTTTTCACGTCGGCTATTGAAAAAAACATGTTTTCACTTGCCTTTTCCTAGAAATCGGAAGATTCATGAAGAGAAAAATAACTAGGTGCATAAAATTTAATTACTGTATTTGCATAAAGTATTGTTTTTAATTATAATCCAATTAGGGAGCAGTAAAATTTTCTCAACTAATGACTCGAACGAAGAAACCAATTAAACGGATTGTCTTAATTTCTCCAGACAAATAAAAGTTCTTTGAATGATCCTCGAAGGATTTGACGGGAAAATCAGTGGAACTTTCCATGTGCTTTCTTTATTTCCATATGCAAAATTAGTGCCGAATCATGATACCGGAAGAAGATCCGAATAACGAGTAAAATCCAATTAAAATCAATAAATAAGATTCCGACAGTAAGATCCGACATTGCTTTGACAATATGACGAATAACAATAGAACTGGTAATCAAGTCCATTGTTCTCAAGAGAAAATAAATATCCAGCTATCTCCTAGTTCCCGCTAATATTTAAGTTGATTTTTCGGGATCTCGAAAACAAATGATAGTTTTGTTCTTGAAATTCTTTCGAAAATGAGATCTCTTAGATTTAATTGACGGTATTGTTAAAATAAGAGAATCCTGCTTGTGTAAGGTGTAAAAATATTCTCTGCGTCTGTAATTTACTACTTTATTGTTAAGTTCAAGAGTTTAATAAAGTAAATAAGCAAGTATTACGGGGAAATATTTGGAATTGAAATAAAGAACCCCTTTACAAACTTAACCTATTCTTTTAAGAAGAAATCGCATTCAATTATGGATATAGTTTACATTATCATCTAACATTTTGAGTAGTTGTTAAATTTCGGATAATTTGAATAACATTAGAAATAGATATGTGTTACTAATATCAAAAGTTAATTGTGATGAGTACTAATTATAGAATTAAAAGTTATAATTCGGATAAAAAATTAAGAGTAATAGAATGTAATTTGGCGTTGTATGTTTGTTTTCCAATATCACTAAATATTTTGCGTAGACGTTAAATTTCGGGTAATCTTAATTGGCTTAACCCAAGTTATTTTTTTTAATTCATACATCCGAAACGTAAGTAGGTTTTTCAATCATAATTCATTAAGGAAATCTTAAAATCTTTATAATCTGAGAAGATTATTTTTGTCTCCTCCCCCTTCTACTCCAAAATGTAGCCTCATTGGCGTGTGGTGGTGAGGAAGTTTGAAGAGGGAGATACCCGATCAGGTGTTATCTTCATCACTTGACCGAGGTACAAAATTACGAGGTCCGTCGCCAATTGTCCTCGAGTTGTTTCTCAGTGCGATATTAATAAGCAAACTATCCTATTCAAAACGGATGAATAATATTTTTTTGTTAAGCGTTGAATATTATAAAACTTTAGCTAAAAGAAAATTTAATTGTTTTTCAGCCTACATGTATTAAAGTAAATTAAGATGTTTTTTCGATTGGAACTTAAGGCAAAAATAAATAAATAAAATAAAATAAATTAAAAGTAACTCTTTGGTTATGCTTTGCGTCTAATTACATATAAAGTTGAAATTTAAATAACCTTAGATACAGTTAAGTTATTAAATAACAAAGGATAATTTTAATAGATGCTACTTATAGAATTAAAACCTGTAACTCAGATAAGTTTTTACAGGTAAAAAATTGATAGTCATCATTGCAGATTAATCTGGTTATAAAAAGTATTCTAAATCAGTATGCTTTGTATGATCTTCTTAATTTAACTAGAATGAATATTACTAAGTGATTGAAGCACCGAATAAATTATAAAAGTTTATATATGACTAAGAAATATTTTAAAGAAAGTAATAGAAGTAATTTTAATCAATCATGAATAAAAGCATTTTGAAAATAATTACTTGTAGTAGCAGTTGTGTAAATATTGGGGATTTTTAATTGCAAAACTACCAAATATGCACTAATTTAATAATTTTTTTTTTATCAAAAGTAGTTATAAAAAGTATCTAAATTTCAAACTTTGTATTTACGAGTAAACAACTTGTTTCTTATTAATTTTATTGAGCAATAAGTAATTTTTCCTTTTTAACTATCTGGCTCATTTCGCCTTTTAGAGAGTTTTCCTACAATAAATTCATAAATCGTATAACAGTCTTCGTAGTAAAATATATTTTGAATTGGAGAAATAATACACTAAATCCTCTTTTACTCGTAGAATAAAATTTTATCACCTGCTTGTGAATTTCTGTATAAGATATTCGGATTTTTTTTGTTTGATCTTTTCTGTTAGTATTTTATATCAAATTATTAAGAAATATTTAAGAATTTCATATTTATTGAGTGAACATTTACACTATCATACAGATTGCCAAGCGTGATGACAAGATATTTTCAAACGATAAACGGGGGAGCGCCCTTTCTTGAAAATATTGAGAAAAATTTATTTCTACTCTCAACGGAAACTTCACGATGGGAACATAAATTTCCAAAGAAGCGAGATATTACAAAAACCATATATACATAGAAAAACATTTTCGATTTCTTCCTTTACCGAGGAAAAAATGTAGCAAAACAAAAACAATCTCCCTGTGATTGCTTTTCGTTCGGAAGACCTCCAACCTGTGCCAGCCTTATTTGATTTGAGTGTTGCCATAAAGAAAATATGGTTCGCCTGGTTTGATAGAAAACAGCACAAATTCAACTTGAAATACGATGCATTTCGTAATGCAAGTTTTCGTTCTACGTTCAAGAGAAAGATATTGGGGGAAAAAAAGAGAAGATAATTTTTTCGTATAAGTTCTAAGTTAAGCAATGATAATTTTTTAAAATATTCGACATTTTTTTTAAAGAGACACTCCTCTTTATATTAAACACAGCAATACTTTTTATTGATTGCAGTTCAGTATTGAATAGTAGTAATAGGAAGGAAAAGGATATTTAAGTGCTATGCAAGCTTATACGAATGCAGGCAAGAGCGACAGGGATTGTTTCGGCAATAGAATTTACATTAAATCAAATTGCCCAACCATGCAGATTCAGAGAAGGAACCCTGAATGTTGCCCAGCTTCTCACATCGATTTATTTGCTGTAGATGCAGGGCACAATCTGGTTCTATCACTCCCTTACTAGAATGAAATCTGGATTTTATTTGACACATAAAGCTATTATAATGGCTATTTTAAATAAGGTGAAGCGTTATTCGTTACCCTTTTTGTAAAGGGATAACTCTATTTACGTTAGCAGCGTATCTGGAACTGCAATTGAATAAGGCAAAATAGCTCTTAAAAATCATAACGTTAAAAATAATTCTGGATTCTGAAAACGATAAAATATCAAGCCATTTTAAAATCAAAAACGTTTATTTCATAGAATCCAAACTAAAAATTGCCAAAATACAGAAATAAAATTTTTGCTTATTATTTACAACAGTTACATTGTATCGAGAGATTTATCTACAGTGGATACCTTCTCTCAGGCAACGAGGTTGAAGATACATTGCCTAGAAGAGGTGTGTTTGAGTTATCGGTTCTACATAAGCCTTTGTAACATTTACGGAACTATATTTCAAATTTAATTGTAAAGATAGAGCCACCTGAACCACTCCACTAGAGCACCAGTGGTATTATGGTATTCGTTCGGGATGTTACCTGACCTCTCTCTCTTTCAATGCTGTAGAAAAGAACAAACTACCTTGACCGTCAGACTTGGTATCAGAGTATTTATTCGGGAGGTTCGTTTACCTTTCAGTGTTGCAGGAAAGAGCAAATTATATTGACTTGCACCTTCATTGGACCTCTTAGGTCTTTCAATGGAACACATTCCCCAACTTCCATCAAGTGCTGCATTAGCCAGACTCTGCTAATTTTTACCTCGATTGTTTGGGGCACTCTTTTTCCAAACAAGATCTACTATCCAATCCTTTAATGGTTTTCGATTTTATTTAATTGCATAGTATTATGTACTTAGCCTATTCCTACTAGTCTTTGCCTACTTGTAACAACAAGTGATAAGCATTTTACATTTTTTCCCTAATAAGTTGTTACGAAATATAATTGCAATATGCGAAGAAGTTGTAGCTTGCAGAACTTGATTCTTTCTGAATGAAAACGAAACGTTTGTTTTATAAAAGTTATACCATATACTCTTTGATATTGTCCTTAATCATTTAATCTAACTGTTATAATCGGAATTTTTAAATTCTTATAATTAGAAATTATGTTGATTTGATTTTAATGTGCAATTCAGTAAAAACATAAAATAAACTTTTTTTTTAAAAAAAATTTTGCTTTAAAGTTGAATGAAATTGTCAGAAAATTCTTTGACATTTTTTTGTGTACTTCCCTATTCTAAATATAAATAAATGCTAAGATAAAAGTGTTTTATTAGATTTTATATATTTAGAAGAGAAAGAAAGAAATTCAATTTTTAACTCTTACCAATTTAACAGTTATTCTATGGTATTTTTAATTGGTTAATTGATCATGTGAACACACTTGCACCTACCAAGACTACATCGAAGCTCGATTTGTGGATAGTTATCAATTAATAAAGCTAATAATCATTTTACAAGATTTACCTTTTATAGAACAAGAATATCCATTATACAGCACGTGACCTTCATGCGGTCCACAACAAATAACGTTTTGGTCCAGTTGCAGTAATGAGCTTAGTACACACGAAATGTTGAACTGCAAGTTGCCCTAAGCTATCTCTCCAAAAAACAAATCATTAATGAAATATCTATAAAGAATCTTTAATAATATTGATAATACCGATAATAAATTCATGAATAAAATTGAAAAATACACTCCAAATCATCTTACATGAATACCAAAAAACATTATTCTTGGTAAACGCCCACTCTACTTCTCAGCAAATCAATCCAAATTCAATCTCTTCACCACTCTGAAACGAACTTCCCAACACAACTCAAATGTATAACGAAAGCGCTATGCGCAAGCACACGGCAAGTCAATTCTCAACTCGTCATCCATACTCCCCTTACATCCCAATACTTCTCCCAGACACACAGAGGCCAGATAACTAAATTGCTTTAATTTATCTCACGTATCCAAATCTCATATTAAATAAACACATTTAAACCTATATTAAAAGTTTTTTCAAGCAGTTGCGATTTTTGAATGTAAAAACCTTAAACACCACTTTTTCATTAGTTTTTGGGAGAATGTAGAAACCGAAGAAAAGCTTGTTCACGCATTCTATTTAGATTGGGAGATCAGAACCCATCTGGGCTAAGTGCTCCAGGGAACTTCGTTCCATTTGTCCCAATAATGTGTTGTTCAGTTTCTTTGCTCCAGCATAATAGCATGCAATAAAAATTTTACTAAAAATATAAGGTGTTTCGAAACTTCTAGACAAAAATTTAAGGTGTGATAGAAAACATTTTAACAAGTAATTCTCACCACACAATGCAAAAGCGGAGAGCAAGCGCGATGAACCACTAGATGGCGCTGTAATGGAAAGCAAAATGCGAGAGTATTCAGGAGGTATGGCTTTCTCCAGATTACTATACATCGCCATGCTTCCTGAAATCCACGGTAGAAATGACAACGTGTAATAAAACTCGCGCTTTAAGTTTTCCATTAAGGCGCCGTCTAGCGGTTCACCGAGCTTACTCTCTACCATGCATTGTATGGTGAAAATTACTTGTTTAGATGTTTTCTGTCATCTCTTTTATCATGCCCATGAGTTTCGGGAAACCCTGTACAATAGCTTAATTTTTGGTTTTTTTTTTAATAAAAATTTCTAGGAGATAATGGCCAGTAAAAAATTGCACAAAAATGAAAGAAATACGCCCTAAAATATTTGTGTATATCTTAAAGTCATCGTAACATGTTTTAAGGACTGTATGAGCCTCACGAGTTTAAATACCAGAATATATGAATTCAAAAATAATCAAGTTACACTTGTATCATAGAAGTCTCTTCCCTTACATAGTCTTTATTTTAAATAAAAAAACTTTTACATTTGCTTTTAGTATCTGTTATATTTTATGAGCTTTTTATTCTTTATAATTTTATTTCCCTACTTTTGTGGAGAATTTTCTCAGGCATTTTTTCAGGCTTAAATAAATATCTTAATTATTCTTATTCCAAATTCTAATTATTATATACTTATATATACTCATAAATATTAATTTTATGGTTTTTACGTAATTGCTTGAATTTAAAATTTTTTTCCAGTTTTTTGTTGAAAATGCTTTGATCTTTATGCTTACTTTACTTATTTAGGGTTCTTAGTAACTTCCTTTTAAGAATGAAGTGCGTGATATCTAGTAGGAACGAGGAATTTCAAATAGATTTCTGAATAAAAAAAACCTAATTTTTACTTTTATTCAAACACGTTTGAAAATTGCTAACATTCATTAAATATCTAGAAAAATAAATTTTTCGCTACTGATCAACTGCAGTAAAGGAGCTCTCATCTTATGTTAAAAAATGTATTATATAGTATTTAAAGAATTGGTGATTATCATTACTGAGGCGGCGATTGCACGGAGACATAAAACATTTGGCGAGAAAATGTCCCAAGGGAGTTATAAAACTATTCTTTTTCTTTCTGGTAATCGTTACAACTAAATGAGATCATTTATGGATAGAAAAAGAGAAAATGGAATCGGAGAGAATTTTATTGCCGAAGTGAGAAATGGTTGAGAGTGTGAAAAATGTTTTTCTACCGTCTATACACTGGATTTTATCTACCAGAACTAAGCGATTAAGTATCTAAGGTTGTGGCTTTTGATTTTCAGTTGGTTTTTTTAATAACCTCTTTGTGATCAATAGGAGGGAGATTAGATTTGGTCTATTTCTAGTTTTATATTTTGTATTTCTATTTTGAAATAAAACAAAGGAGCCTTAGCTTTTGTATTAGAGATTAAATCTTTAGATTTGAAGTGCTATGTGATGCACAAACATACACATCGCTTCAAATGACTCAGATCAGTATTTGGAAGTCATTCAGGGTAATTCAATATTACAATATCATAATCAGGATCTAATAGACGACGGTTATCGGGAGTCAGTAGTCGGGATTTCCCAAGAAAACTCACTTATCTTTTCCTGCCAAAAATGACGACCTGAATTTGAAATAAAATAAGTAGGAAGAGCAATACATATTTGTAGAGAATTCTTTCGTTTTATCAAACAATTTATAGTTTCGATAAATTGAATTATTTAACATCGAACAGCGTTATAAATTAAAAATAAATTATTCATTGAATATTGCAGCTCCTTTTGTATTTTCGGCTTTAAGTAGCTAATACTTTTTTGAAATATATCAAATAATATTAAATCTACTATGTGCGGTAAAGATGTTCAAATATTGTAAAGAAGTAATAGTTGGATATTTTTACAGTTTACTTGCCTGTGATGAGTAAAACATTCAGTATAATTAATTTAAAAAATAGGAATCAGATGCAAAAATTCGTTACTGACTGCACTAGTATAAATAAAAGCGTTACAAGTGCGCACGCAGAACACTCGCAATTTGTATTTTTTCCGTATGAAAAACTAGAGTTCTTAAGCTTGCCGACTCGTGGTAAGATGAGATGGTTGCTCAAGAAGGTCCTGAGCAAATTGTTACTTTTGATTGTTACTTTCCCGAAGTAATATTTTCGGAAACTGCTATGTTGTGCAGGAATTGTTCTGTTGTGCCGTATTAATTGTTCTATAGTAGACCTGCTGATACTTTTATGAATTTGTCTCACTGAAATTTTTGTAAAATTTTCTAAATAGAACGAGAAATAAAATAATGTACTCGACAGTTAATAAACAACGCACACCTTATTTACAAACTAATGATACACATGCCATTGAGAAATCGAACACATTTTAAGCGATAATGATTGTTACAATATGCCTGTTTATAATAAGAGTAGGTAGTTATATTTATAATTTTGGTTTCAATTACAATAATTTGATAATTATTCACAAAAACTTGAGAAGCATAAGATTTAGAAATAAAAAATATTTAAAATGGTAATAATTGCTACAATATACTTATTTATAACAATGGTTAAATATGTTTATAACAGTGGTTTCCTATTATAACATTTCAATGATTAACTACTTTCGTCAGAGGTAAAAAAATCTACATATATCGTTACATTAGTTTTGATACTAGGTATGAAGAATTTGCTTAACGACTTCAAGTTTTATCGAAATTGAAAAAGTATTTATTGAAAGATTATTTGGATTAAATACTCAATCTGACATTGCGAAAAACGGGTATTCAAAATCGAGTACAATGTACTCACTTTTGAATTCTTCACTTACTCCAAATAGCTCCGATCCCAACGTATTCAAATTCAAGACTCGCACATACTCATTTTTATAACAGATACGTACTATTAAAAAATTTATTCTGAATATCACAGACAAACATATCAGTCATATAAAGCTTTCATAATTTTGAAACAAGAATATTAAAAAAAGTGTAAGTTTTAAACTCCTACAGATGAAGGCACGTCGTTTTATAAATCACTTATAAACACTGCTATCTAACCTATACTATAGTCCTATTTCATCCTATTTGTACAACATAGCTTATATTTTAATGTAATGTTCAATAAGGTATCATTTTAAATATATGAAGTTCTAATATGTAAGGGTATATGATTTAACAGATTTTTTACTTCTTTCAAATCAACAACATCTCGAGAAGTTATTAAATATGAGTGAAAATGTTTTTTAGACAGTGCTATTTCACATAAATAAGTTAAATATGCTTTGTTATTATGTAGAAAATTCTGTAATTTTTCAAAAGAGAGGCAAGTCATCTATGCAACCAATTAATGCAGCTATATTTTTAGAATATACTGTACCATTATAGTATAAACTATTATATGTAAGAATTTCTGCTTGGTCTGTTAAATCATCTATTCTACACAGCAGTTCTTGCTGCTTTGAATTACGAACTTGGACACACTTTGATCCCAAAGCATTTGTTATACAAGGAATTCTAAAGTATTTTTTTTACGAAACACATGTACCATTTTTAATTGGTGTAAGTGATTTAAGATTGAGTTAAACAGAACTTTGTCTCCTTATGATTATAAAAAAAATATCAATGTAACATGATTTTTTTAGAATTATCAAAAGTGTTTTCAATTAAAGCAAAGTAGTATGTTCATATGAAAGCATATCTTTTTAACATTACGTATTATACAATAACATAAATCTAATTTAAACAATATGGATCAGTTCATAATTAAGACAAAATATCCATTATGCCTTAGTTTGTAAGTACATTTAATTTTTATACATAATGTCGCATATTGTAGGGAAATTTTGGTAAATAGAATAATAAAAAGTATTGAAATTGACTATCGTGTTTCATTTTTCAAATTAATTTTGTTCCTTTTGTATTTTCTGACCTAAAAGTATTATAAAATTTACATGAAATTAGTCTCTTAGAAAGATTAAATACCTACAAAAATATTTATAAACTTGCCCATTTTAAGAGATACAAACCATTTTAAAAATTAATACAAATATAAAACTAAAATTATTCCAAATTGAAAAACACTACATTTAATATTTGTCTATAAAAAGTGCTTTTGGGGCAAAAATATATTTCATGGAAAACTTACGGTTATTGGTTAGCCACCTTGAAAAGTAGAATTTTAAATTCTGTGATTTTAGCACTTAGATATGCGTCATGATACACATAAACTTTTTCAATTTTGTTATGATCTATATCATGTTCTAAAGAAACAAGCTGCTACCATAATGTTTTGACATTTTTAATGTTTGCACATATTGCTTAATGTCGAGTTCATTTTTGGCCCGAATGAATCAAATAGTATGACTTATTAGATAACTAAGTAAGTTCCGTAAAACTTATAACACTATATATTTTTTTAAATAATCTGCCAAAATAAGGTGAACATTTATCACACTAAGCATATAATTAAATTGGTCGTAAATCATACATAGTCAAAAATTAATAATTTTACCAACATATATGTATACGAAAACAAACTGGTGTGGTCTGCGTTAACAACGGATTTCTCTATATGATATTAATCTGCACATTGCTTACAATTTATTTCGATTAATATATTTAATAACACATCGATCAATAACTCCCGAATCTAACATTGAAAACAACGTTTTTTTTTGCAAAATTTTTTTTTATTCATCAACATAACACCTTTTGTTAATCACCTTTTAGGGTGATACAATCGTTCTAACGCTTTTCCAAATTTTTTTTTTTTTTTTTCTCAAGAAATCTTTTTTGTTGCGAGTAAATAGCGATAAACAGCTTTCTGAATCATCGACTCGTTGCTGTTTTTGTTCCATCGAAAGCAATCGCGGCACCCACTTGGAAAAAACCTTTCTCACTTCACTTCAAAAAACCTTTTTCAGTAAATACACTTCCATATGATATCTGTGTCATCTCAGCAATCTCACGGAGCTTCACTTTACGATCTTTCATTATAATTTTTGTCACTTCACTCACATTTTCCGGTGTAACGGCTTCCACAGGTCTACCCGAGCGTTCCGCGTCATTTGTGTCGGTACGACCACGTTTAAACTCGGCAAACCACCGACAAATCGTTGCTTTTGATGGACAAGAGTCCGGGTAACATTTTTCAATCCATTGTTTCGCTTGCACGGTGTTTTTACCCATTAAAAAACAATGTTTTATCAGAACACGAAACTCGGTTTTTTCCATTTTTTAAACAAACTACAAAACGACTTTACTCCAACCTCGATAACTCAGCTGTTTCTGGTCCGATCGATTTAAAATTTTGACACGTTTCAAGCAAAGGTTAGTACTCTAGAATGATATGGTTACTGGTTTACTACGAGCGCCATCTCTGGGTTAGTCTCGGGAGTTATTGATTGATGTGTTATTGTCATATTTTTAACATTTTTTTCAATTATTTACATTCGGTAGGAAATAATCTGAGTATAATTTTAATATATCTACAGTCATATAATAATAATATATCTACAGTCGTATAATAATAATATATCTACAGTCATATTTAATTGTGTTGTTAATATGTCGCTCGGTAAGCCTATTTAAACTTGCTTCTGGCGTTTGTTTGTATACTTCCGATATAAGCTTTAAATTATTTTCTGCTTTAAACAGATGTATTTTTGAACTGTTAATGGCCATTTAAGCTTTTTGATTTGATTAAGCTTATTTTGTATTTCAAATTATTTCATGTCTTAATATTATTACCTATCATTCGATCATCGGTTGATTCTAACGTGTTAAAAATAAAGGCCCCAATATTTATTCTGGTAATGTAATTATTCTAAACTCTCTGAAAAATACATGTGGAAGGTTAAAGTGTAATTAAGCTCTTCTGAATTATAGTATCTTTTATTTATAAACACTTTATATTTATAAGGCTGATTCTGTTTAAAAAATGAAGTAATATTGGATTAAACCATTTTTTCTTTTAATCAAAAAATATGATTAATATGTAACAGTTATAAAACAATTTATGATTTAAACACGTGCAATTTTGTACCTTGAACTAAAGCTTTTTTAAATGTGTTTTTCAAACAAAATTAATTAATTTAATCAGAGTCGATTATAATGTTTCAAAAATGAATCAACAGTATTCAAGAAAAACATATGTGAATATGTAAATTCTATATATAATTTCAAATTAAATAATAGCTTGTATTAATTTTTTTTCTTTTGCTCAAAGTAATATTTATTAATCAAATATAATTTTTACTAATATGTTTTAATGTAAAATGAAGTGCAAAAAAATTCTGACTATTGTGAATAACAAGACACATCCCAAAATTTATATTGGTGATAATCTGATTTTTAAAAATATGTATAAAATATTAATTTTTAAAATTATAATTGAATAGAAATTATACAGTCCGGGTAAAAAACAGAATTTTGAGAAAATAGAAATTTTACATTCGATAAATCTTAAGTGCTGCTTAAGGATCTGTTACGTTGCCTTGTAGAGAAAATACGATTCGTTTTTCTTCCAGCCAACACCTAAACTTCGATTTTATTTTGTAAATCATCTCGGCACAAGCATATTTTTTAAAACCATTAAATTTAAGAAGTGCATGAATAAAGCGGATAAATTTTGTAAATAAAAATACAAATATCAAGAAATGAAAGGACTAGATGATATGCTCGGCATTGTTTTAAGGCGAACGTTTATAAACGTTTTTAAAATTTAATTTATTATACATAACTATAGTGTGTGTGCTATGTATATAATTAAAAAAAATTGTTTTATTTAATCTGTGTGCATGAATGTTGGAATTCATGCATAGAATTAAATTTAAATATACTGCTACAAATATTTATTTAAATTTTTACAACATGTTTGTGCCACATTATAAGAAAAACAAGATATGAAATGATTGTGTTTAAACTTTAATTACATAAAAATCAAATTTTGAATTACAACACAAATAGGTAGTGGTTCCTAACCCCAGTTAAATAAGTTTGAAGCAGATAACTTAAAAAATGTGAGACTATAGTGATGAAACACAAGAATGAACAGTATTTGGGACCTAACATGAAGGATGCCTGATTAGACTGTGAAAATTTGGTTCCAAAATATACATGAAATTTGTGTTTAAATTAAAACCATGTTCTTTAAAAATCTATATTCTGAACTATCTTACTCCTGTCATAAAGCATCTGAAATTTACTTCAATTCATTACAGAATAATTTGTAATAGAAGCTACTTTTGTCAACATTTTATTCTGTATGCATAATTTCTTGCTTTTGAGTACCAAAATGTTATTCTATAAAATATTTTTCAGTATCATACACAAATATTCATATGTATGAAAATAATTTTCAACACTGATCTGTACGAATTAAAGTCAAAAAGTTTCTAAAGATACGATTACAATGTAATACTACACATAATCTGCTACACACAAATAATTACTTATATGAAAATCATCGTCTAAACTGATCTATAACAATTCTTGAAACATAATATAATCATTCTGAATATTTTTTCAATATAACCTTACAAATATGCGATGTTATAAAATCATTTAATATTTTTGTATTAATCATTCTTTCAAATTTTAAGATTTCAATGTTATACATCAACATTACCAGAATATTTGATTTTTTCTCAGTTATGAAGAAGTACGCAAAACTTGGATCCAACCAAATAAAATTATTAGCAAAAATTAAAGAAACATTTTTTAAAAAAATATTAGCAAAATCAGTTAAATTATGATCCTTTTAATAATAAAAAAAATGTGAAGAAACATTGAATTGTACCCATAACTGAATCATTGTAATTTTAATATTCATGTGTTCTACCATGTGTAGTGTGCTAAATACGAAATATCGTTCGAAATATTTAAGCAAACCATATTTGTTTTTGAGCTTCAATTTTTAAAATATGAAGCCAGTATATGAAAGGAACTTTTGTGGCCCTTATTTCTGTAATAATTTTTTGAGAGTGCTGATTTCCCATTTTTTTAGTTTTGAATACACGTAATGTTTTACATTCGATAACGTTATAAGTTCAAATCTGATACAAACATACTCATTTCAAAATGAATACGTCTGGGTATTCATTTTGAGTGTTTCTTTTTTCTCCGTGAAGATATTTTATTCAAATGTCTATGCAGTAGAAACTATTTTGGTAATACATTTATTCTCAAAGCACTTTTATTATATTTTTTATTCATAAAATAAATTTTATTAAATAGTTGCTCAAAATATTTTAAATAAGTATTAAAAATAGTTATAAAGGAATGTAAAATAGTTATTTAAAAATATATATATATTTGCTCACACACAGAGATAGAGATTTGAATTTCTTTAATTAAGTTCATCGCCCTTATAGTTCAATGAACTCTCCAAATTTAGCTTATTTTCTACCAAATAAGATCCCTTTTCTTCCAGTCAATGCAATTGAATTAAATGAAACAAAATTATTTCATTTGAATTCTAAATATATATTATTTTATATTTAAGTATGAACTTTCTTTTATAGAGGTTGTTAGCTGTTCTAGACATAGGATGCCGATCTTAATTTAATCAGTCTGTTTCCAACTAATAAACTATATTGGGAGAGTTCCATTTAAAATTTTATTGTTGGCAAAAATATTATGTACATTACTTTGGATATCAGGAAGTTCCAAGATATATTGATACTGTTTTTATAATGTCACAGTTTTTAAATATTTTCCTTCGAAAATCAGAAATTTAATTTTTCCTTACCTGGTCTTTTATTACTTTCATAATTAGCCCAGAAAAAAATGGTTTATGACATCGGTTTCGAGTACAACGAAAGCATATTCTCTTTCCCCCAAAATATCTGAACATGTCAAGGTTTTTTCTGAAAGTAATCACCAGCTTTGAAGAGCTGCTGTTATAAAACTGAAGTTATAGCCTTTTGGGAGAAATTAGATGAATAATTATACTTTGAATTTTATAAAATTACAAATATTCAATATAATCACCACTAGAAAAACAAACCATGTCCAACAAACAATAAAACTCATCTCTCACTTTTTTTGAACATGTTCAGGGTTACAGTTTGAAAGGCAGCAAGTTGCATTGCTTTTTCAGTTCGTCATTATTAATCGGTAGTGGCGGATAAAACATTTTATATTTTAAGTAGCCCTCTCCCGCCAAAAAAAAAAAAAAAAAAAAAAACCCGCAGGGAGTTACACCAAGGATTCTTGGGGACCGCTGATTAAGAGAACACCATCACATTCCCTGCGACCAGTCCAACACAGCTGCAATTTATGATTTAAGTATCCTCGAACAGCCGCATCAGTATGAAAAGTGTTGAGAAAACGATTAATTTTCAAGCAATTCAAATTTCTGCAGCACACGTTCTTTTCCAAAATAATAAGTAAAGGAAAATTAATTTTGGCAAGTTTGCTCTTAATGAGTTCGGAAAAAAAAAAAATACATCTACACCCATACCCTACACCCCCACAAAAAAAAAAAAAAAAAAAAAAAAAAAAAAAAAACCACCCGAATTTTTCCTATCTAAGCTTGTCTCCACCGGTGAAGCACCCGGTGTGAAAGAACAGTCTCATTGTAGCTCATGCATGTCGTAAGAGGAGACTGAAATGGGTACCCAGTGTCTAGGGGTATAGCCCTTCAAGGGGCGCTATATAAGCTAAAATTCATCTGATATGCATTAACAATGTTAAAATGACACAACATCAAGAGGTAAAATTTATTTTCGTTTATTTTCTGATTTTTAAGACCAGGTATAAATAATATACCACTGCCCCTGTAGAACATCTTATTGGTACTCTCGCTCTATCGTAATCCTTCGAAGGAATAATAAATATTTTCATAAAAAATTATATTGTTTTAATTATTTTGTGAAATATTTAGATTACTATACACTTTTGAAAAGATTAGATTTTTATGATACTGTTTTTTTTTTATTTCTGAGATTAATAATTTCTGCAAAAATATATCCATTAATTTTAGTATAATTTTTTATACATTAATAAATCTCTGAATAATAATGATATTATATATTAAACTTAATAAACAAAAGTGATTTCAGATACATATACAGTTTTATTTAAAGTGAGGCATTTTTTCAATTGCATATTTCTATTTCAAACCTTGGTAAAAATGTTCAACAACATGCAAATAATATACATAAAATATAAGAACTATATGACAAAACAATACAGTAAAAAATTAGAGCCATATGAGAAGTAATACAATATGTAAAAATTATATCTCATCCGGAAATATATTTCCACATGGAAATGAATTTTTTCAAATAAGTGCAAGTTCCGCAAGTGTTCAAAAACCAGCCGTCCCTGGTAATTGTTCATATTCGAAAAATATCCTCCCAAATTTGTGATGAAAAAACGTGTCAAACTCCTTACTCTGAATTCTTTATAAAATGTGTACTTAATTATTTTTCTTTCCATTCAGTCTCAACTAAAGCGGTATTCCTAGATCTTTTCAGTTTAGAAAGAATCATCTTTTCTTTCAAGATTCACATCTGGTGCCTTAGCGCTGAGAGCTCTGTTCTTACAAAGAAGGTATTTCTTTACCGTATTGTATCTTTTGTGTACCTTTCTTCAATGATTTAAATCTCAGTTTATTCTGATACCTTGTCCACCGCTAAAGGCGATGAACCCTTACTATCGTACCTCAATTGTCGGCAACTTATCGTCTATTTTTATCTCATGCTAATACTATATGTCTATTCTGGTAAGAAAGCCCCATGCCTATCAATGAAAATAAGTCCTTAATCTTCTGTCTCCGTCCAGTTCTATCTTAGAAGCCTTCGTTTTAGTTTTAGTTTAGTTTTTATTAACGTAGCTAGCTCTGGAAGCAACACGAGGGCTATTGGCAACGGACCTCATAATTTTGAACCACGGTCAAGTGACGAGGATGACACCTGAGCTGGCACTCCCTCTCCTAACATCCACACCGCGCCAACGGGAGACTTTGATCCCCGAACAGATTTAACGTGCATCAGCCCCGGCTACACGGCGGGTCTTTGGTGGCCAAGGATCAAACCCACGATTGAACGAAAACCACCGGCTGCTAGTCCACTACCTTGATCACTAGGCTATTGCGGCCCTAGAAGCCTTCGAAGACTCTCCATCCGTCGTTGCCTGGTTCAATTTTTTTTTGCAATAGTTTTGGTTTTGAGAAATCCCCCCCCCCTACGTTTTTGTTTATTGTCTTTTAGTTGGCATGCACAGTGCTGATAAATTTTTATTAGCTTCCCAAGGGGCTATTGTTTTATATGAGGCATTTTGGAGTACTAGATCACTGTTTAATTTCTTATCGTTTGCGTCATTTTTAATTACATTTAATTTAAATATATATAATTTAATAACTTAATCGTTTGCTTAAATTTTAATTGCATGTAGCTGATATATATTCCATTAAATAATTTATCGCTTGTTTTAATTTTAATTACATTTATCTTAAACATATTCAATTTAATAAAATATCGTTTCCTTTAATTTTAAAATCGAAAAAGTTTATAATTATCCATTTTATATTTTACCTCTTGCTTTAAATTCTTATATTTAAATGAGTATTTTAACAATAATTTAATTGAACAATAATTTAATTGCTCTCTACAACCTCTGTGTGGGTGGTGGTATAAATTTTATACCACTTAGTTTGAAGTATGAGATAAGTACTTTATATATTTTGTTTTGAGTAATTTTTAGTATTTATGTGAAGTTTCAAACATGTAGATTGGTTTGTTGATGAAATTAAAATTTTCAATTTATTTCAGAAACATTTCTGTAAAGGATAAAGCTACCACTTGTTAAGAGTTTTCATTAGATTTAAAGCAATAGTTTTTATAATCATTCTACATGGTTGTGCCATCTAATTTAAGTAGATAAGTCTATAAGCTGCCATTTGAAGATGGGAAAAAGGGTATTTTATAAAGATTTTTATGGTGCTGAATATGTGGTATGAAAAATATACCACCGCCCCTGTAAGAGATAGACGAGCAACTGCCCCTGGAGAATAAATCAGAGGACTTCAAGGGCTTGTCTTCTATAAGAAAGTACGGGCATCATGACCCTAAGGCACACGAATGACCTTTTTCTTTCATGAATGAGGTTTGGAAAGGGTTTATTGTCTATGGTATTCACACGCCCCTGAGAAATCCTAGTGACCCTTCTCTGTTTTCGAACTTTCCTTCTTGGGGTCAAACTTTTCATGTTTTTTCCATTTTTTTTCTAACGTCTGGACCACAGTTACATCTTGTTTGGCGCATCATAGTCATATCTAACTCTTGCGCTAATAAATCTCACTCACTCACTCACTCACTCACTCAC
>BMAW01127542.1:0-62970 GCA_019974015.1 Nephila pilipes | reverse complement strand
TCACTCACTCACTCACTCACTCACTCACTCACTCACTCCAGAGGTGAAGAGATATTTCGTACCAACTGTAAGGTCAATCGGCACAATGTTCATATATGAATTAAAACAAAGTTTAAAGTGGAACATATATTTTGTCGAAATTCTACTCTATCATAAGACATAAAATTTTAGCCCACTCTTTTTCACGACTCCATTTTCACTGGTGTTACTTACGTCACAGTCGGCGTTGTTTCCTTCGAATCATGGGTTTGGGCCACGTGTCACTAAGGTCCTGTCACGTTGTGAGGCTGACTAACGTTAAATCGATCGATACTTCATGCCCTCTAATGGTTATGGCGTTGAAGTTTGTAAAGGGACGTACCAGATCAGGTATCGTCCTCTCATTTGATCGAGATTCAAAATTATGAGGACCTTCCCAAATAGCTCTTGCGATGCTTCTAAGTGTGACGTTATTAAACATTTACTCACTCACATATTTATAATACTTAAGATTTCGCTGTTTATGTTAAAAGAAGTGGGAACTGGTTTCACTACCAATGGATATCATTCATGTTTCTGGTGTTGGTCATATTGAAATTTACTCACTCACATATTTGTATATACTTAAGAATTCGCTGTTTATGTTAAAAGAAGTGGGAACTGGTTTCATTACCAATGGATATCATTCATGTTTCTGATGTTGGTCTTATTGAACATTTCTAATTTTATTAACTTTAAAATGGTATTTTTAATTTAGTTTGTGGCCGAAAGTGTAGTAACTTCTTTAGCTATGTAGCAGCAGCTTTTAAATTTGGAATATTCAGTTTTAAGCACTCTAATTAATGAAACAAATTAATATCCCTCATAATCAATATTTTGCAGTTTTACACAATAATTTACTTTTTTTATAACAATAAATTAGCTATGGAGGGAGAGAAATTTATGACAATATTGTTCTAATCGTTGCGTTTAAATTTAACTCTATCATTTGGTCCATAGTCTTTTGTGGTTCTTATTATTAGTAAGAACATTTTGTACATTGTTATGAATGTCCAAAATTCATATTGTTATATTACAACTGTAGATGAATATCTTTAAAAAAATTTTTTTACAAGAAACTAAACAATCTCTTGCATTTTTTGTTCGATTTCAACGGAACAGCAATTATTAGCCTTTAATTTGTATTATATGTTTAAAAGAAATTCTACTCTATTATATTAAGTTATTTTATATTTTCAAAATATTTTATACAATGTTGTACATAAACATACTCTCATATTGCTTTCCTATTGGTTTTTAAAGTATTTTGTTGAAAGATTAGATTGTTGTTATATATTAAAATTACTTTTTATTATTCTCAAAAATACTTCCAAAATTTTGCAGAGTTTTATAAATAATGAAAGTACTCGATATTAATATATATACAAATAAGACACTAAAATGCTTCAAATTTTACATTTTTTGATTTTTCCCATTAAAAAAAAGGACGTTTTGCTGATTCCGTAGATGCAATATTTGAAAGAATTCAATAAATAAAACGCTAGAAAGTTGAATTGTAAGCAAATATATCACGTGCCAAAGAGAAAATATCTGTATTTGTGCACTGAATACTAAAAAATGTGTTTACCAGAATGCTGAAAATATGTTTTTTAGTATTCTGGTACATTTTCTTCTAAAAATCTACTTTATTCATGGTTCTGATATTTTCCACATTATAAAATAAGGTTATTTTTTTATACAATAAATTCAATGTTTTTCAAATAAAAACTTATAAATTTTAACTATTACACAATATTTATATAAAAATTATAGGAAATTTGAATCATGCAATTTGAAATTTTTAAAATGTTATGAAATTTAGATTTTGAAATTCTCATAAAATTGTGTGTACAGAATGTTATATCTTTAAGCACTATACAAGCGTTTAAAGTTATAAATTCAATAGATTTTATGCAGGATGTACCTAAATATAAGAACATGACTCACAAGTATAAATGTTGCTATTGACCATTAATTGTTCATATATAATTACTTACGTATATTATTATGACATTCTTTATATGAACAGATGCAATAATATACAAATATCCCAATGTTAAAATTAACGGTGTTTCGAAACTCATGGGTGAACAATTTAAGGGGTGATAGAAAACACCTAAATGAGCAATTTTCACCATACAATGAATATGAAGAGATTAAGTGGTGAACCGCTAGACGGCGGTGTAATGGAAAACATAAAGTACGAGTTTTCTTACACATTGACATTTCTACAGTGGAATTTTTTAGAATATGGCCTTCTCATTACTGTACATTGGCCTTGAAAATCTAATGCAGATATGACGATGTGTAAGAAAACTCGCATTTTATGCCACCCATTACAGCGCCGTCTATTGGTTCCCCGCTTCCTCTCCACCTGTACACTGAGGGGTGAAAATTGCTTGTTAAGATGTTTTTCAGTATTGCTTAAATTTTTGCGCATAAGTTTCAAAACATCCTGAAAGACTTTATACCAATGCTTTTAATTTAAAAAATTAGGTATTACTTAAACTTGATATAATATAAGCTGAACTGTTCTTGTCAAAAGCGCCTCAGTTACCTTAAAAAAGCTTTTAGATTTAGCTTCATTATATAGGATGTCCCATAAACAGAAGTACAAAATTTAAGGGGAGATAGGACACAAAAATTATTGAGAATAGCATGGTAAACTATGACAAGAAGCGTCATAGAAAAGTAGTTCAAGATGTACTCGTAATGAATAATTTCAAGACGGAGATTACCAGAAACATTCGTTTTACATAAATATTACAAATGCTGTACCATATGATTCATTTTAAACTGTTGCAGGGAATTTTCGAAGTTACCATGCTTGTAATATATGCTTGGGTCTCACCGATCGACCGTTGTTTTAGCAGATGGATGAAAAATACCCGGATTTGTTTGGATATCCACAACAGTGCAAACTGTTCTTTTAACCAAATCAATTTTAGACACTTAAGGGATTTGATACAATCAGCTTTATGCCCTCCTCAAATAAAGAAATCTAGGTTACATAAATTCGGCCAACGTGCAACATAGAGAATAAGTAACTGGTCCACCATGTCAAATCCATCCTGGACCATATCTGCTCTATTGTTTACTTTAAATTTGTTGAATGATTGATAATATGATGAAACATACAAAACACATACACGTATACATAGATAGGCAGACAGATAGATAGATTGATAGATAGATAGAGATAATTTAATATTATTGTACATAAGGCACATAGTGTTATAATCACTTTTTAGACAGATCATTAAGATTTTATCTTGAATAATATTCTAATAGAAATTTAAGAATTATAAAATAATTATAAAATAAAAAAGAAAATTATAAAATAACCGTGTTTTTCCATGATTTTCAAGTCACCATTTGTCTCTTGGTTCTCAAGTAATTTTCTGAACTTGGCGTCACAGTGAAACTCCGCCAAATTCCTTTGATAGTTACCAATAAATTTGCATTGCTTTGTAATCTCATAATATTTTTTAACATTATCCTTTCTATCCTTTTACAAACTTTTTCGTGAGGTTGAAATAGCGGTGCTCTGATTGTGTTTTATTTCTCCCATGCGATATTTGGAAGCATAATTAAAGTGTTTCGAGCTGAGATATTTTAAATGCTTCATTAATTTGCATCTTTTTATAAATTTTCCTTCGTCAATTTTAATTAGATGAGAATTTTAAGAGAATTAAAAGACAGATCAAAAGAAAAGATAAGAGGGTGTTTGTTGTATAATGTTGTTTTAGTATAAGGAATTTTTGAGTCTCAAATATTCTGATAAAAAAATGAACTACATTTTCTAAGTGGAGTATCCTGTGCCCTATGTTTTGTTTTTTACTTCTGTGTGTATGAAATAATTAAATAATACATTTATCTCTTAAACCTACCATTCTAAATATTTGATTGCGCTCACGCACGCACGCACGCACGCACACACACACATGTTTATGTATATGTATATATATGTGTATATATTATGATTATTAATTAAATAAGTAGAATTCTTTTAATTAAATAAGTAGAGTATTATGACCAGGAAAGTAAAAAATACCTTTCGCATTTCAGAGAAAAATGCATCTTAAATACTACTAACTAAGATATAATTTTCATATCATACAAGCATGAAAAATTCAACCTGACAGCAAAAAAGTAAAGAGTGATAAATACAATTTTTTAATATTTTGCAGAAATTAATATCAATATAGATGACACAAGCTTGAAAGCAACAAGAAAACAAAAGCTTTCTTGTTACGAAGTTTGAAAACGCAGATTCTGTTATAGAAGAATGATAGGATGTGGAGATTACTTTCTCTTGCTTGTTTTTGACTAACTTTTTCCATTAATTTTAATTATATACATGCTTGGAAATATGTAATATAAAAACTTTAATTAATGTTAGTATCATATATTTATTTTTATGTGTCACGTAGCAAAAAAAGCAATTTAATGGGAATTTTTACCTTTAAACAAAAAATACAGCAACTAAATTCGAAGCATGCATAATATATAATTGTAAGTGTGTATGTATAATTATGAGACATGTTATTAAAAAATTGGCATCCCTTTTTATGCGACATGACACTAAAAATAAAACGAAACATGTGCAAGAGTTTTACAACGGCACCGTAGTCATCTGATATAGTAAATGAATGTGTGCTCATTATTTATATTAATTTTTGAGATAACTGTTAGGAAGGATATATAATTATTATGTTTGCATATTTGTGTGTGAATTATCTTAAAATGAATGTTAAAAAAGGAAAGTAAAAATTTCTTTTATCTAAACATAAAATTGGATCTATCATTTTTAAAGCTTTTCAACTTTATATTATTTCACTAGTAATTTTCCAAGTTTATATAATCGGATATTTTCCAATATTATAATTTTTTAGTTTCATATTGTATTTTACTAACAAACTACGATTGCCATCTGTTTATCATAAGCGATTTGAAAAATGTTTTCAAAAATAATGCTTAAATCCGGTAGATGATGTATTGTAAATATTTCACATTATTGTAAAAATAAACATTTTAAAAGTGTGTCCTCAAAAATTGAAATTAGAATTGATTTAACAGAGCTATTGCTGGTATTTAACTTAGTATGCATCTTGAGAGATTCTTTGGCTTCATTTAATATCTTGTTGAACGAATTTTGATATATGTAAACTTATTATTTAAAAAAAAAATGAAGTACTGGGTATTTCGAAATTCATGGGAAAAAATTTAAGGGCTGATAGAAAATAAGAAATGACGATGTGTAAGAAAATTCGCGTTTCATGCTTTCCATTGCAGCGCCGTCTATTGGTTCCTCGCTTGCTCTCCGTCTGTGAATTTTGTGGTGAAAATTGCTTGTTTAGAATTTTTTTTATCAACCATTAGTTTTTTTTTCTATGAGTTTCGAAACACCTTGTATGTCAAACGAATAATGAAACCATAGGAAGGATTGAAGAATTTTTTAATTACTGCCTTTTCCAGATTACTGTACTTCACCATGTCTCCTGGAATCCACGTTAGAAATGCCGATGTGTAAGAACGATTCTTTCTTATCTTTTCATTCTCTCCTCCGCTCAATCTGCAATATACACACAGTTAAACAAACGATGTAATTTTAACCGGGAAATTTAATTTTACTATTTCTTCAGTTGTACCATTTGAAAATTTCAGAAAACACTTGAAATAATGGGTGTATGGCAATATAGATTTGATGATGGTTATTAGTAATATAGATTTAAAAAAAAATAATAAAATCTATTCAAGAGATACAATAACCTTAAGCTACAATTTATAGTTACTAAGCATTTACACATTACTTTTGCATTAATATAGTTTAATAATATATTTTTATCCAACAAATTAGTTAAGAGATGAATTATTTATAAATACGTTTATATTTTTCCTTTAGTGAGAGTTAAACCAGTATGCATTTTCTGAGAAGGAAGTCTCAACCGGATTTAAAATTAACTCTTAAGAGTCTCATTATAGTTATAATTCTTTTTAAAGTTTAATCTAATTAATTAATCCAATATAAAGTTTAATAAATCTAATTAATCCAATATAATAACTTAGTAATACATTATTACTAGATTAAAAGTACATGACTATTTAAGTGTTTTTAAAATATAAAATGAACTACATTCTATAATGCAACTCATAAATATATTTAAATAAAGTTATATTTTTATATATAATAAATATCTACTTATATTAGAAAGGATTTTATTTCAACCAATGATTTCAACAAAGAAGTCAATGGACTTTTTATTAGAGCTTCGTATGGTGTAGAAAAGTCCATGTGAAGTGTTTGGGAAAATTTAGTGGAACGTTATACAGTGAATGTAGTAAGTATTCGTACAAAAGTGCTTTTACAAAAGGAACTCTGAATATAGTATACTAATTTGAATAAAATTAATTCAAAAGGTAACATCTGATACAACTCTATTTTACAAATATGACTGTGGCGCAAAAAATTAGATAATTATTGAATTCTTTTTCAAATATAAGGAAAGCTGAAGTTAAGTGATTTTGAGGCAAGTTAAAAGCATTCGTGTACTGAATCAAAAGGAAATGTTCTGAGTTTTTTGACATTGGATAAATGAGCTTTTTATTGATAAATGACTTCAATGATCTTTAATAATATAGAAGATACAATGTAATTTACATTCGAAAAATAACGCAGAATTTTTATATGGGTCGCAAGTCTATACTGACAGAAAATTGATTATAAACCTTCATAAAAAAACAGTATCACATAACGAAATTTCATTATTAGTTGGCAGACAACGTTTTACAGTGCAGTCAATTATTCAGAAATTTTTCGCTTCTAAAATGTTCCGTAACGATCCTCTTTAGGGACAAATATCTCTACTTTCCTCTGTCGAAAGGTGATTTCTTACTTGATCGTTGAACAAAAATTGGAAAATAAATAATTTTAAGCTTACAACAAAATTTAAAGAGAAATAGCCGTACCTATAGGGAAAGTTCATGTAAGCAATGATGATTCCGCTGACGAATTTCACGAAATTTTTTTTTTGTGAATGTGAAATTCAGAAAGTTATGCTTTTACTTCGCAATAAAATTCGAGAATTCTGGGAAGAAACTTATTTTTTCACACGAAAGTGATTTTAACGTTTTTGGATCGGATGGTAAATAAATGGAGTGGAGAAAAGCGTCTAAGGAATTAATTTCCCACAATGAAACATGGAGATGGGAGTGTGTATGTTTAGGGTTGTATGAGTGTTTTAGGTGTCAAAAATTTAGTCCCAATTGATAGAATCATGAAACACTAGCTTTACATGAAACATTTTGAAAAAATAACTTACATTCTAATGCGAGGAAAGTGGGTCTTCCTGATGATTACTTTTTTATGCATGAAAATGATACCAAGCCTACAGACTAAAATACGCAGTACGGGGTGCAACAGAAAACTCATAAATTTATGAAATTTTCTCCTCAATCACTAGATATTATTCCTATGGTACAATTTTGGGAATTCTCTATCAGAATGTTCGAATCAGAGTAATTTTCAGTTAACACTACTTGACAAATGTTTTTAAATAAGCCTGGGACTACCTTTCTAGTTTAGAGACATCAAACATGTACTAGTTAAAGAAGGCCAAAATCAATTATTATAGCTAAAGGATATCCATCAAGTTATTAATTATAAAATTCTAGTTTAAAGATATGAGGTTATGTACATTGTATGAATTCTCTTTCTGCACCACTAACGTTTTGAAATTTTATATATTTAATACATTTTTTTCTGAAAATTATACATTGAAATAGGAAATTGTATTCGATTATGGATATCTAATTACTTATTTTGTAATTGAACTATGTTCTGTTTTTTTTTAAATAAGCCACTAACTAATCTTTAGATTGTGTCTATTAATACACGAATATTTTCTACATTCATTGTAAGCGTTTTCTTTATTTTCCAACATAAAACATAAAAGGAATCATTAGTCTTGAAGGCGAATAATGCTGAGAAAAATCCAATTAAATTTTTAGATTCTTGCATTAATAAAGGCCTAACAGTGATGTTACAAAAAATTGCATTTGATAATCAGG
This sequence comes from Nephila pilipes, assembly GCA_019974015.1. Taxonomy (NCBI): domain Eukaryota; kingdom Metazoa; phylum Arthropoda; class Arachnida; order Araneae; family Nephilidae; genus Nephila; species Nephila pilipes. The sequence goes on along the minus strand of BMAW01127542.1, from coordinate 54,882 downwards.
CTGGATATTCCAAACGAAAGAAAACCCTCGATTTTCTAAGTTTAATTTATTGTATATCAAATACAAATAAAAGCTCCTTTGTTACTGTGCCTTTTTTGAAAATGATTTTACCGAAAACTAATTCCACATTTTGTTCCGAACAAGAATTGTTGTAATAATGCCATTTGAATTGTTTGTTTTTGAAAGAAAACCCTCTAATTTCTAAGAAATATACTAGTTTAGTTTATTGTGTATCAAATACAAGTAAAAGCTTCTTTGTTATTATGCCTTTTTTGAAAATGATTTTACCGAAAACTAATTTCAGGTTTTGTTTCAAACAAGAATTGTTATAATTATGTCACTCGAATTGTTTGTCTTTTGATCTAAAAGATACCAAAAATTCGAAGACTTTCAGCCAAAGAGCTAAGATACTCTGAATATATTAAAATAAGAACTAAAGAATTCTCAGTCGAAGAAAAGAATCTTTTAAAAGGATACGTAACGAGTTATTTTTCTTTAAGTGAATTTCTTTTATATACTTCAGATTTAAAGGTTTATATTTTTTATCTTCATGACCGTTTAACGCCTCAAATTAGATGTAATTAATCCTATAATTTAGATCATGACTTATTTAAAATGTAATACGAAGCAACGAAACGTAAAATCCACATTGAAGAGAGCCAAATTTTCTATTTGTAGAACACTGATTATTGAGTCATGCACTAATTATTTTAAATCTTAGCTTAACTTTATTATTTATTTTATGTAGGGTATTATTTAATTTACTTCCAATAATCTTTACAATCCATAATAAGTCACACCTTATGGCAAATAAAAAAGTGAATCGTTTGCGTCCAAATTAAAAGGAATTCATTCAATGAATCACTTGAACTTTATCGTTCTTATAATTTCTCAGCTGTATTGCTATGAATTTTGATATTTCTGTTTCTAAATCTTTTTCACCCATTTCCTTGTTTGTGGAACATATTTTAATGAAGACTGAATATACATGTTTCATGTTTTCTCTACGTCACTTAGGATCCGATTCGTCAAAATTCACTGAATAATCAGTTATAAAGGATCACACATTTAAGAAAAATAAATTACTTTTAATCTAAACTTAGAATAACGCAAAGTTAAATTACTATTAAGAATAAGAGGTAATTAACTAGCCAAGCGAAATAATATAATTGAAAATTTAATTTATCACAATAACACCTAAATTTAACCCGAGTCAGGAATGAGGCATACAATCTTAATCTAATTGAAAATCTTAATTATCCTTCTATCACTTTAATTTTGGAGCCTTCCTATTCTAATTTATGGTTTATTCATAAAGCGAAGTTTTCAAATCAAATAAGTAGAACAAAAGATTAGTTGAAAGGGGAAATGCACGGGAGATTAACTTCTTTAACAGATTGAGTCATCTGTATTTCAAAATATCTTTTCCAGGGTTTGTTCACATTAAATTAGCTTACATATCGACTGTATAATATGTAATAAGCCAAGTAGGAGCAAACAGAAATGAACTTTTAGTGTTATAACTTATTCACATGGTATACTAGAAGGCTAAACAAAGTTCATAAGTCTAAAAAGAGAAGAATCTTCGAGAAATCATAAACGAAACGAGGCGAATTAATAATATCTTCTTTGAAAAGCCCTATTACGATTTAAAAGATGTTTAGGTGAGGCTTTGGAAAAGTTGAGATTTGTATAGGTCGTAAAGGCTTTCGATCCCTTGTCAAAAGTAAAATTTCTAATGTCTAAGCAAATCTAATTTCTAATTATCAAATCTACAAACGGTGGTTTTGATTACACTATTCTATACTATGGTATTAGAATCATTAAAAATTTGTCTGTGGAACCGCGAATGAGTCGGAAGGGTCTTCCATAATTTCTGGTTTGGAATTTTTATTTTTGAATAGGTTTCAAGGAATGTGAGAGAAATATTTGAACACTATGGAACAGAAGCTCCTTCCTTGGCTAAAATATCAGCGATTGCATCATCAAAGAATTCAATAAGAGACGGAATCCATTGGAAGTAAATTTCATGTTGCAGCGAAATATGCTTGAGGATCTTAAGAACAGAAATAGCATCTCTGTCACCGATCGCGGTACAGATTTTTGGGCACTCTCGGGTACTGCGGCTGTAGGAAAAGTTCATAATATCGACGAAGGAGGTTTTAGCTTAAGCAGCATAAAGTTCCTCTATATCCTTATATGATCTGTAGCTTAAGGAGTTAAATCAATTTTCTACTTTTGAATGCTACAGATCTTTCGACCCCCAGAAACTGCACTTGTTTTCTTATTCTAAAAGCCATTCTTCTATAAATAAACATCTAAAACGCTGCAACCAGTTATAGCTTCTTGTGGCTTTCTCTGCAAAACTTGAATTTAAATTAAACATTATAATACGTTATGCATTATGGATTCTCAAGAATGGAAGCAAAAGGAGTTAGATGAAACACGAAAAAACTAATTTCGTTTATTGATGTTTCCCTTTGCAATGATTTCAATGTGTCTTAGCAGTTCTAAAAGAGGGCTCATTTAAACCAGTTTCAGTCAAGGTTTCATCACCAGAAGCGTCCCTCTTTCTCTCTTTGCATGAACATGGCACCTTCCTAAAGGAAAGAACTCTCAAAAGGCCACATGTAGTAATTTCATTTGTGAGCGTCGCCACTGTTGCCTAGTGATCAGGTTATTAATTACTTTTGATTGATTAATTACTTTTTATAAAGAAAGTTGGTTTTTAAATTAAACTAAAAACTTTGGCTTAATCAACGGGGTATAAACAAAAACAATGTCAAACAATTGGCCTTTGGGATCAAATACAAATTTTTGTACTTGAATTATTTTATCTCTCTTAATCTTCTCTATCAAGTCTCTCCTCTATCATAACTTTGAGGTGCCCTAGTTATCTTTTCCCCCCATGGGATTTATTGAGTTTCATAAACACGGGTAGAGTACTGCCGAGATACCCTAGCATTTTTATTTTGTCGACCCTCCATGAGTCAACTAGTTTTTACCAGTTTCTCATTCTCCTTTTACCGCAATTAATACCAACTTCCGCACACTAATTTTATTTGAATGAAAAATTCCAGCTACAATATGAAAGTTAAAAATTGCTGAAAGTTTCATGTTTCTCACTGTATTATGCACTCCTTTTTGATTATAAAATAAAAAAAATATATATAAATATCTTTGTCTTACCAATGCTCAGACAGAATATAATGATAAATTCAGAAATATATGTTTGGAATCAATGTCAAAAATGACTTGAATGATTACTAGTTTATATATTACTATCCAGCGAATCCTTCAGATTATTTTTTCTTTAATCCTTAAGCCACTTAAAGGTTACTTTCTTCGCTCTGAAAATAAGACAGTATTTGGGAGACTCAACGTTTACCTAAAGGAAATTTAAAGTTTACAACAAAATGGTTCCACACTATTCTAACCTCGTGAACAGGGCATTCTCGATTGATGAATGCGGAGCGCCTTTTCGTGTAAACATCGAAATTTATTTCCACCCGCAGCGGAAGCCTCGCAAGAGGAACATAAATTTTCAACATAGCCGGATATTACAAAACCCATATACATAACAAAACATTTTCGATTGCTTCTCTTACCGGAGAAAAGAACGAAGAGACGCAAAACAAAAACAATTCCGCTGTGATTGCTTTTTGTTCCTGAAACTCCTTGGCTTTATTTTACCTTGCCTTATTCGATTTGAGCGTTCCATAAAGGAAATATTTCATGATTTGCCCATTTGAGAGAAAGCAGCGCAAATTTGAGCTAAAACGCAATGCATTTTGTAATGTAAATCTTCTTTTCCAACCGAAATGGGAAATATTGGAAATAAAGGGAGCACCGATATATAAATACAGAAGCTAAGCGCTTTGAATGTAGAATTTCCAAACAGCCTTTCGTCTGTAGTTGTTTATTTATAACTGTTGATTTTGATGTGAACTAAAGAATATGATCTACTTAAATTTTTATATTAATAAATTTCAAAGAATTTAATACTGAGTTTTTGGTTAAAATTCATTACATATTTATTCATAACCTACAAATACCTTCGATTTGTATTACCTGGTGGAAATTGTAGTGAAATAATGGAAAGATTTCTTTTTCTTAATAGCACTAACGTTTTAAAACTGTTGCGGAAATGTTTAAAAGTTAAGCAAGTTCTTATTCATTTTTTTTGTTTCAGGAATTGTTTTTAGTACACTGCTATAAATTAACTTAAAAATCAAAACTGCATTCAAATCACTTTATTTTCTGTAATGAATAGCTACATAACTCAAGTAAGGGAGATATATACGGCTCTTTATACTGAGAGTCATCAGCAAGAATTTTTGATTTATTTTGGCATGCAAATTCACAAAAATATTTGTATCTTCCTACATCTCCGTTAGAATACGTGATGTATGAATGATATTATAGATTACCTTCTACAATTTACCAATGAAATACTTTTTTATTTTCATAAAAATGGAGGGCATAATTGAAAACTCTTTGGAACCTCATTAAATCGAAGCAACTAAAATTAGAACCAGTCCAGGTTACAAAAATTCCGTTTTAACTATAGGACGAGAAAAATGAAATAAAATGAAACATACAGAAATTCATCTTTATATTGAACTAATCGAGTATAAATCATATTAACAGAAGATAAATTCATCTACTTTGTAAAAACTAGAATCGGCCTTAAGTTCTTATTGCATTTTCCATCTAGGCAAGGCGCAGTAGCCTAATGGTCATGGGTAGCCTAGTTTTCATTAAGTTCTGAGTTCGAGCCTTGTTGACACTAAAGATCCGCCGTGTAGCCGATACACGTATTATATTGTATTACTGTACTGTACATGCATTAAAACACTATAGAGGATGTGTTGAGTCTTAATGACACACACGTATAGATAATGAAATGATTAAAGTATCAAGATTGGATGATAAAGTACTTTCAAACCAGTTGTTAAGAATACTATTGAAAATCGATCTCAGTTGAAAGGGAAACCTCTTTACATTTTAGGATGTAATCCTAATTTATACAATTGATTTTTCCAGACATCTTTCAATTATTATTTCAGATATTCAATATTTTTGGATCTTAACTTTGTCAGTCTGTTGTGCTCTAAACAAGCTCATTAAGCGAAACATTATTGGTGATTTAGTCTGCCAAATAAGACTTAAGACAGTTCAAAAGCAAATTTGAAATATGCTGCCCTTATAATATTTGTTACAATATTATTAAATAATTACTGACTGGACTACGAGGGTTAACACCGATGATCTCAAGAGGACATGAGCTTGTTTTTGAACATTTATAGAGGTATGTTATATTGTATGAAGTGATCAGCATGTTATAGGTTCCTCTTTCAACTGACCTTTTGAGTTACTCTATATGAATTAAAATACTCCCTTGGTAATCAGAGCCGGCTGCAAGTCCATGGCCATGAAAACTAGACTACCGATGTCATATCATTATTCTAGGAATTATTGTTGTAGGTACCTTCAAAAAAATAAAGTGTTTTAGGGAAAAGTGGTCCGATATTCTACACAAACGATTGCGATGGACATCTGTTTCAAGGTAAAAATGGAAATGATCTGTAATCATTATAAGATGTAGCCATTCTGACACCTTCGATGATTGGACATTACACCACTCTGTATCCGAAACCTAATTCTTTTTTTTGTTTCCTTGATCCCTATAGAAGTAAAGTAAAAGCTAAACGACTCCTTTAGGAGAGATATCTCACTCATAGATATTATAACGTATACTCTTCCACATTTATAGTGTGCGTATATTAATGTAAGAAAATTAAGAAAAATCTATTCAATGGTATTTATAAATAATAAAAAGAGACGAAGCAACAATGCATGTTCTTTCTTCTTATGCATAAAATATAATACATAAAACTGTTTATTCGAAATAATAAAAAATAAACGATTTTCGTCGAGCCGTGGGTTCGAACCTTGATGCCACTAAAAGTCTTCCCGTCGACGTGTTGTGGAAGTAAGAAAAGGGAAATGCCAGTTTAGGTGTTATCCTCGTCACTTGACCGAGGTTCAATATTATGAGTTCCGTTGCCAATAGCCCTCGTATTGCTTCTAGTGCGACATTAATAAAACTAACCAAACCAACTGTAAAGACATTCCCCCCTTCCCTTCTATATTTTTTTCGCTTGATCTAGGTTATTCAAACATTTTAATAAACGGACTGAAAAATCTTATTTTTCTGTTTTTTCACTCATCATTTTACAACTTGAGAGAGAATTGGAAACACAGATTGTTACGAAACAGTTTTGGAAATGATCAACAGAAATGATGATGTAATACATATGACCACACGTGAAAGAAACTATGAAAGAATTCAATGAATCTTAAGTTATAATTTACAGCTAATAAGTACTTGAAGAAAAGTTTAAACTTTGGATTGTTGAATACCAATGGCCTTTAATGTAAATATTGTAAGCTTATATATTTGAAAGAATCTTCCAATGCGAGTTCAAACTCCGATATTCTATTGCAATTGCCACTGGAAACTTTAATAAGGAACTAGGACAGAGTTCTATCAATGGATGACTATGGATAATTAATTTAAAGTTATACATGCAGTGGGATTTATGCAGGATGTACCTAAGTGTAGTACACGACTTGGAAATGAAAGTACAGAAATTGTTTATATATAATTATTTAAGTATATAAGTATAATTTTTTTTGTTCCTAAACAGATTCACAACTACAGGCTGTTTGGAAATTCATGGGCAAAAAAAATTAAGGGGTGATAGAAAACATTTATTTAAGCAATTTTCACCAAGCTATGCATAAGCGGAGAGCAAACTTGTGAACCGCTAAGCGGCGTTATAACAGAAAGCATGCAGGGAGTTTTCTTCCACATTGGCATTTCTATCATGTATTTCAGGGGGGTATAGCGACGAACAGTATTCAGGAAAAGGCCTAAATATCCACAGTAGAAATGAAGATGTGTAAGAAAACTTGCGCTTTATGCTTTCCATTATAACGCCATCTAGTGGCTCACAGCTTGCTCTTCGCCTTTGGAATGTAAGGTGAAAATTGCTTGTTCAGATGTTTTCCATCACCCCTAAAATTTTTGCCCATGAGTTTCGAAACACCTTGTATTTAGAAATCTCCAAGAAAAAAATGATTCCCACAGCTCAAATTTAAAAAAAAATGTTTATTTAAGCTTGAAATGAAATATACTCATTTTTCATTGTCGATGACGTCACAGTGGAGCGTGGAATCAGCAAACTGTTGCAGCCGACTGAAAGAGACACAAATCCTGATAAACACTTTAAGTATTTATTTTACTAGTGTTTACCCACTTTAATTGTTTTTAATCCATCTTTCTCATCAAATATGGTAAGTTTCCCTCTTTCTCTTTGAAAAAAGAAGATGCGGGAAATGAAAGAAAAATGTTATCAGTCAAAAAAGTGAAAAGTCTAAATCTTTGTCGAAAAGAATTTCTTTCCTTCTTAGTAAGGAGTATTCGTTGCAATAAATCATTCGCCCCGGAAATAGCCAGGAATTTTCATCTGATATCTTTTCCTCTCGGTCATGTGATGAGAATTTGTATCCAAAAAACTTCAATACTGCTTAATTTTTTTAAAATTCTTTTCTCTCTCCATCCATCCTTGTCATGCGCATTTTGTCGCCTACTCGTTTAGTGCGTGAGTAGAAGTGACATTTTGACATAGAGTGACATAGAGCATTATGCATAAAATTGTTAAGGGTGTTTCTTTTTGTTGCTCATTTTTTGAGTCATTAAATGAGGAAATAAAGTAAATCTTCGAGAAACGTTTTTTTTTCTTCATAATTTGGTCAATATTTGCCAAAGGAAACAAAAAAATGTGTTTGCATAAAAAAATCAATTTTGTGGACTCGCGATTGTTTCTATGAACATAATTGAAATGTTACTTCGTATTCCTTTCACTATTTATAAACTTTTATTTTAGTGTTAACAGCATTCGTTAAAAATGTATAAATATTTTAATGATCTTTTATACCATCTCGATGATTTTTCATTCTCAACTACATATTTAAAATGGGACAACCTTTTTGAATTTTTTGGGCAATATTTTCTCAGTACTGACCAATGAGGGTTTTCTATCCGCGTGGGAAAAATATGTACTCACTTAGATTAGATAAACATATTTCGTGTTTTTTGTTTTTGTTTTTTGTGAATGCATTCGTTTTTTGATCTTTGAATCAAGCGTGTCTTGACGGTGAATTGATTGCATTGTTAAAAATTGGGGCAAAACTATGAATTTCGGCTTGCGCGGAAATCTAGTATATTGCGCCTAGTTGAACTTTTATAAACATGTCTGGAAACACTAATCGGATTCGAATGAAAATTGGAACATATGTTGCTCAGGCCATTTTAACATGCATAATTCTGGAAAAATTTGGATTCCAAAATTGCAAAATTATGCGTAAAAAGGTAATTAATTTCTATACCTGTTTAAAAAGTATATCTCTACAGCCATAACTTTTTATTTATTGTCGGATTTTCACAACTTTTATTGTACTTGAAAAATACATGCATCTTTTATGTAATGAGCCATTAATCTTTTAATACAGTTCATACTTTTTTTCACAAAATTACGTGAACGCTTGACGAGTCAGACAAACCCGTCGAAGAAGAATTGCAGCGTTTAATGTCAGCACCAAGTATTTATGGTAGCTTGCCCCTCGTCATCAGAACGAACGAGATGTCCTGTGTTAGGTAATTGCTCAATTGGGGAAGATGTGAAAGTAGCCATAAGCAATTTTCATTTGACCATGAATTTGGATATAGCTTTCAGCTCTCAACCCCTCAACTATCTGAAACTGAATGATGCCTCGCTCATTGGCATGTAGGGGGATTCTCCCATTTCAATTCAAAATCTCAAAATTAATTTTGAGTTTCATTATTTATTTTCAAGGTGAAAAGAATTTATATGAGGAATGTGGTATTTCGATTATTAATTATTTTGACAAAAAATCAATGTAAATAAAGTTTTTGTTAAATTTTAGTATACAGAAATCTCTTAATGGAGGTGAAAGGGGTTACAATCCTTCCCCTACTCCTCGATGCTTAGTTACTGCTCTGGAGGCATTTTTCAATCAATTATCGTAATACACATGTTCATTATATATTAGTTCAACTTTCTTTGGTTTCGTCATTGGCATTATCATCAATGCAACCTTTGAGCAACATTAATCCAAACCATTAAACTCTCCAGGGACTTGCTTTCTCTAAGTAAGTACGGGAAATATGACGCCTAAGTATTATAGTGAGTCTTTTCTACCCCACGGGATTTATTGTAGTTATAAAACACGGATGATACATCCCTAATATACCCTAGCGATCCTTCTCCATTTATGACCATTTTTCTCGTCAGCCAGTTTATACCTTTACCACCCATAACATAGTTAATTTTGTTTGACGTAACACAGCCACATCTGGTTATTATGCACCGTTGACTTCAACCACCCTTACCTCAAATCAATGAAAAAAGTCATCCAATTTCATTTAGCGATCTATTATGTCCTCTTTCTGGAAATGAGTCTATAGCTGAACGTTTTCTCTCTTTTCAAATCCTGTTTCAAAAATATATATTTTACAGCAGATAAAGATAATATATATATTTTGTATTTATTCATGAATTGTTCCAAATATTTTTGGGAAAAATTAATAAATAAAAAATATATATATTTCTATGATGTAGAGCATTTATGTACTCTTATTCAATAAATTTATGCAAAATGTATGCTAAAAATGCATGAAAGATGTATGTAAGAATTATTTATTTCAGTTTCATATTCACAACTTTTAACACCGGTATTATGCTAAATTTAAGCGGTTATTGTCTTGCTTCATGGTCTGGTGCTTACAGACAGTTCTTGGACTTTCAAATTAAGTAATAAATTTGCGAAATTAGAAGATTATTCTTCATTAAATTAGGTTGAGGAAAGAGGGCTCTTAGTTTGAAGCTTTACAATTACTAAGCAAGTTTGAATGGAGAAAGAATTTTAAGTATGACTTTTCAGTATAGAATTTTTCTGCTAAATTAAAGATTTACTTAAGCATATATGAAACGAAAAAGAACAAAAGTATAGCGCTAATTTGACCAAATAATTAAAAATGATGCTTTTTATAATAATATAAATTTAATTTTTTCTTTGAAAAGTATTCAGAAATAAAAAAAAAATTAGTATTGCGAATTTAATTTGTGAGGTAAATATATTAATTCCTAACATTCCGAAGGGTTGCGTTTTCTGAAAATGCGACATGCTTAAGAAATGTTTAATTCTACATTCGTCTTCTTTATTATTCAATGTTGTAAAATTAAATTACGTAATCAGTTTATATTGAATTAGCCATTGAAATAAAAAATATAATAAAATGAAATTCTGTCGATATAAGAAATGAATTTACTCAGATATTATAACCAAGCTCTCTATTATTATGGATCTCAATTAAAACAATTGCATCAGTAATTCGGATCACGTTACTCAACCCAAGCATATACTATTACTTTGAAATTTTAAAATCATACTTTAAATCATTATATATTCTAATTTGCACTTGCTGTCTGTTTCCGTTAATTTAAATGATTATTTTCATGGATTTGTAATTGTACACTTTGCCCTTTTTACAGAAAGAAATATTGAATAAAACTTAAATATTGAAGACAAGAGATATAATAACTCAATTTATGTTTCTTGAGATCTTAGAATTTGGATATATGAATTTTAATAGATTTTTTTAAATCAACTAAAATAGATTTATGATTTCTTATGTTTCTATTCTTCTTATTTGATTTTTGGTATTTTATTCCCTCTTTAGGAGTTTCGGTATTTTATTTCTGAATTTTGTGGGTTTTTTTACCAATTTGTTATAAAGTAATATGCTGAGTGAGAATGTTTGGATCCTTTAAAACTAGTTAAACCATGAATTTCTGTTCTAATATATAAACGACACTAAATTACCTTATCTCTGTTGACTTTTTTTTTTTTTTTGTTTATTTTCTTCTTTCTATGGATATAAAATAATTTATAGTAGTAATTGAATCGAAGTTTTTATTCATAATTAGATTCTTAATAAATTAATTTTCGGTTAAATTTTTTATAAATGCTGTATTTAAGAGAGAAATTCATTATTAGCTTATATACATGTTTCTTATGTACTTTTATTGTATTATTATGATATTGATTTATACATATATTATAATTGTCAGTTATAGTGATCCGTACTAGAATTGTAGATAAGCTAACAATTAAAATATCATATTCATACATAAATAAAAACAATAAAAATTAAAAATTTCTTCACTAATTTTTTAGATCTATCATTTCATACGATGCATTTAATTATTTCTGAAATAATTATTTTAATCTATCATTCAATATGATAAATTTAAATATTTCTTAAATAATTATTATCATGGCTTAAATAATTAATTGGGCCCTAAAGTTTTCATTACGACTACATTTTAATGGTTATTTGTTATTTCGCAGGTTGATTTTCCTCTTTGGATTGTCGATGCTATAATTATTAATCCCATGAATTCTTTTCGTGATATTTTTAGTCCTTCAATAATATGAAATGTTTCCTTTATTTTACTATTCCCATTCCTATAAAAATATAGATAGATTTTATAAGCAAGTTTAGTGGTGAAAATTATTTTTTGAACAGAGGAAATGATAGAGGTCTGAGTCTCTTCCCTCAAAATGTTTAAAAAAGGTTTTACATTAAAAAAATTCTTGTTGTTCCATGTCCTTTTACGAAATAAGAGTTCTAACAATCGAATAATTTCTCGGTCATACTGAACAGAATAACTCAAATTAGGAGATATATTCCACAACTTCAAAAAATCATGTATGATGAAAACAATCTAATTATTTTCCCCAAATACCATGCAAAAAACGCAAAAATGAAATACATGTTCCACATATACAAAACAAAAAATATTCATTTTATTGAAAAAAAAAATTAAAATTAGTGTACCGCGCAAATTCAGTAAAAAGGTACATACAACATAGAAACATTCAAACTGAAACTCAATAAAACTACTAACTAACAATTATTCATCGCTACTTGATAACAAGCGTGCACGTTTATTACTAACTGGATAAAAAATTCTATCATTAATAGATGTGTCAGACATGTCAAGCACAACTGTCGGCTTAGATTCAAATGAAGAATTTCATCCGTAATTAACAGCCTCTGTTGGTTTTTTTTGTTGCAACAAAGTCTGTTATTAAAGGCTGTTTTTTTTTTTTTTTTTGGTTTCTCAAGTTGCTTACATAATTCATTATATACCTGCTCACAAAATTTAAGATTGCGTTGAAATATTAATGTATGGTCTATATCAGGATCATAAGTGAAAAAATGTTTTTTTTTCATACTTGTAGCAAATTTCAAGCCCTTGCGAATTAAATCAGCAATTAAAAGCTGAACTTCACCTTCGACCTCGTCATTATCGACTTCTTTATTATCATAAAATGTCATAAATTCGATGAAATCGTTCTCATTCAGAGGGCTTTCTAGCATCAATTCTTCAAAGTCAATCGCTTTCAAGTTGCTAAAACTTTTAGTTATTTCCCGTAACTCCAGAGTACAAAGTAAACAAGCCATGAAGTCATTTATAGGTGTAAGTAAATAAGTCATTCACATATGTGTGGGTATATACCGACCATTTTCTAATTACACTTTTAAAATTAGAATTAAAAAAAAAACATTTTTTTGTGGGATTCGTGCTAGAACAAAATAATTGCTTAAAAAAGTATTTTGGTGGACCATGTTATTTCAAATATATATATATATATATATATATATATATATATATATATATGTGTGTGTGTGTGTGTGTGTTTATACAGTCTATACTACCATTTTCAAGTATGTGTTTAAAAGTGAATAGAATAGTTCGCCTTTATTCAATTCATGAATAATATAATTTAAATTAATAAGTTTCTTCCTTAATATAATTTAAGATAAGGTCTGTAAAATAGAAGTATGTTTACACCTGTTCCAGAAATGTTCCTTATTAATGCGAAATTCGAAACTATATACAAATTTCTTATCATTAACAATAATACTAAATTTGTTATCTATAGTTTTCAATTGTATGTTTAAATATTTAATGTAATAAAATATGAAATAATATAAAAATAATATATTAATCATTACTCTTTGTATAATTAATGTTATATAAATAATATAAAAATATAAATTAATAGAGGATAAAAAGACAAATTAGCTTAATCTTCAGAATCCTTATTATAATAAAATAAAGTAGATAATCTATATATCTATAAATATAAAAAATATTTTTATCTATATAATTTTCTTCAAAGCTGCCTTACCAAATTGAGAAGATACTGAAGAAAGTAGTGGTCAAATATGGTGAGTTTTAATACTTAAAAAAAAAAAAAAAAAAAAAAAAAAAGAAAAACTTTAACTTGAGGTTTGGGATATTAGTTGCTTTCCTTGACTTTAATGTAAAAATTAAGTTAGTTTTCAGGTGAGAATTTCGATTGAATTTAATTTGAGTTGGCGTCATCAATAATGAAATTTGAGAAAAGGTGTGCGTGGATAACTTAGTTTTATCACACACAATTCTGGAAAAATATATCTGATAAATTCAAAAATATCATTGTGGTAATAAGCAATTTTTTTGCTAAAAGTTATCATTTCACTTAACAAATATCAAATCCATATTTTTTTGTAAGTGATTTACGGAAATTTTTATAACTGTTTTACGCTTTAATAATTTTTTGGAAGAAACATTCTTACTTTTCACAAACAAACAATTTTACTCATTATAAAATCTGTAACCAAATAAACAGATGTATTCAACTTATTTGTCAGATATGAAATATTACACAAAAAGAGAATAATTTACTTTAATGGTGATAGATTCTTAAGTTTCGGTAATATCGGAAGTTTCATTTCTATCAATTCTACTTTTACTATCGAGATCTCATTCATTTTCCGAAGCTGTTTATACAAAAAAGAGTTGAAGCAAACTGTATTTTCTTATTCAGTTCTCAATGTAGTTCTTGGATGTAATGAAAATAATACCTCGTGCGATGTTTTGGACCACGCTATTTCCTACAGGAGGCTATTGCAGACCACCGTTGCAGCTGTTACGTGGGTTTAATATTACACACAGTTTAATAGACTTAGATAATTTCTAGTTTTGCATGTTTTAGCCGAAACTTTTGAATCTTATCACTTTAGTTTTAAATTCTACTTTTCTCAAGATGAGCCTTACTGTTAACTCATATGTTACGTTGAAATTCTTGGGGAAAATAAATATATGAGTTTAAATTATATTTTGCCTGAACTTAGAACCGCACTAAGAAACATAAATACTACAATTTAAGTCTAGACTCCATAATTGTAGCAACATTTCAAGCATAATGTGTTTTTATTTCATATATCAAAATGCTATCTACCGCATTTGCTGATAAAAGCAAGCTGATGGGCCATACTTTTAAAGTGTCTGGGAGCCCTGGAATTTAATAGCAAACCATATTATTGCTGAACGTGCTTACTTACAAGAGACAGATGGCTACGTTAGTGCATTTTAGTTCTTTTATTTTTACAAATAAATAACATAAAGAAATTAGATAAGAATTTAAGAATGAAAATATAAATTGTAATTACCACTAAAATTTTAAAGCAAATCTCCAAATATTGTTTCTTTCCTTGGAGAAAACTGTTAAATGGAAGTCCACAATTGATTCTTGGAACTTGAAATCCAAACGAAGTAAATTTAAACTATCAAAACTTGAAAAATAATTTAGATGTTTACTTAAAAATTATATTACTTTAAAAATTAAATGTTATATATTTTCAGATTATATCAACATCGTTTTTCTATTTTTTTTTAAAGTAAAAAGTCACACTGTACAGAAACCGACTAAAATCATTTTATTCTTTTTTGGGAATAAAACTTCTACAATCTTTCAAAATTAAAAGAAAATATTCGGAAGAACGTAAGTGATGCTAAATTTATCTACTAAATTACTCAACGCAAATGATTCCGAGAGATAAAAATCAAATTAGTAATCAGATATTGAAATAAAAGAAAGTGTCAAAATATGAAAGTAGACAATGTATTATTAAAGCTCTGGATAATGTCTTTTTCTATTATTAAAACTAAAGCACATAATTGATTATTAAATTTAATATACGAGGGTCGTTCATTAAGTGCTTGAACATCCAAGAGAGGACGCTTCCAGCATCAAGAAAGATTTTATTAGTAAGCATCATGACTCACTAGACAGCTGTCTGTCTTAATTGTTTCCATCACATGGGTTTCATTCTTGTTGTCTATCGAAGCAAGAAACTAGTGTTTATTTAGAAAATGGATAAAAATGAGTTTCGAGTGGTGATTGAACACGTATTTAAAAAGCTTACACCGAAAGCTTAGTTGGATGAAGTAAATGGCACATTTCTTGCTGCGATTGCAACTGTTTACAATTGGGTAAATGAGTTCAAATGTGGCAGGACATACACAAAAGATGAACGTCATTTGGGCGTCCAGTGGAATGTTTGACAAAATCCACAATATGGGCTTGAGTGACCGACGAATCAGAGTGCGCGACGTAATTGAGGTCGCTTGCACTTCGCAAGATACCGTGTTTCCTATTTCGCTCGAAAAATTAGATGTGAAAAAAATCTCGGTAAGATGGGTGTCGCATTCACTATTATTAGAAACTGAATGAAATCTTGTGGTCGTCTGTAAAATTATTTTGGAGCATTACCTTCACAATCTTGACACGTTACTGCGTCGATACAAAACTGTGGACCAAACGGGTATATGTTACTGTAAAAGTGAGGAATGTGGTGATTATGTATAATTACCATTCATTGCTCATAATCACCACTAATCTTGGTAAATGTGATAAACTACTGAATATTTATCACATTTACTGGTTAGTTTATAAAATCCCCAACTCGTAACAGGGAATGTAATAAATTCAGATTATTTTGTAGAGTGACGATATTTTAATTTAAAAAAAATAGATATTGTCAAATAAAATTAAAAATTTTATTGTTAAGCAATAGAAGAACGTTATCATGACTTACAGTGAAATTTAAATTAATATTCCAATTTAAAAATTTAAATATAAAAGTGGCCCTTTTGTTCTTTACTTTCAGTAGATATCTTAAAACAGATATATTAGATAATAGCATAAGTTATATAATATATGTCGTAAGAGGTATTGAAAAATACAAAATTATCAAAATTATTTTTGTTTTTACTATTATTCACTTTTATTAACAAGTTATCATATCTTTCTTTGGTCAGAAAATCGCTGTTCACTTTCTTATTGTCCAAAACATTTTATAACTTGGAATTAAAACGGTGGTGTATAGGCTTCCAATATTTAATATTTTATTAAAAATAACCGTCTATCCAGCACGAAATTAGAAATACTACTGAAATCCCATGCATCTGATATCATAAATTTTGGATAATTTATGGATTTTTATTACATTCCCCATTACGAGTTGGGGATTTAATAAACTAACGGGTGTTAACTTTCCTACTTAGAGCCTGCCTCTAGAGGGCGTTCATTTGTAAAGGGAGAGAGTGTGATGTCACACGATCCCCTCAGTCGGGACCTGACCGAATCTCCGATAGGAGCTGTTGTAAACGAGCGGTAGTAGCAAGTAATGAAATAAACGTTGTTGTTATACAACCCGATGTGTTTTTTTGTCTAAGGACAACCGTGAACTGAAATCTGAGGTGATGATGATTAGCTAGTAGTTAGTTTTAGTAGTAGTTAGTGAGTGAACAGTTTATAATACGGGTAAATGTGATAAATTACTGAATACCTGTGATAAATATTCAAGAATTTAAAATATTTAAAATGTGTGATAATAAAATTATGTGATAAATATTTAAAAAGTTTAGTAGTGATTATTAATAATCACCGGTAATTTTACATAATCACCAGTTTATTACATTAGCCGTAACATATTCACTATTACATTCTAAAGACAAATAAACATTTAAAACAGTGGGTATTTGAAGGTGCACGGATTCCGAAGAAAGGAAAGACGATGAAAGCGGTGATTAAGTTGATCGCCACTGTTCTTTGGGATGCATGCGGAGTCATCTACACTGATTAGGTCGGAATAGGAGAAATAATAACACGAAGAGATAATCACCCAAACAGATGCCTATTATGAACACTTTCCGATATCTTACTTTTTAGACAGTTTAAAAAAGTTGGTGAAATGTTTATAAAAGTATGTACAGCTAAAAGGAGATTACGTTTCAAAGATTTTCGAACAACTGTTACTTATATGTATTAATTTTTTTTTATTTGAATCGTCTAGTATAAAGGGAAAAAATATGTTTAAATAATTGAAAGAAATGGGTCAAATTGTAAAATATCACAACGATTCCTTTTAATTATAACTGTAACTACTTCGAAGGATGAAATAACTAATGTGCAAAATTTTCAGCAGAGAATAAGTTTTGCAGGTGGATTGATTGTATCATAGCAAATCGCCGCTGAAACTCAATCACGCTTAAATCTTTATTCTAGATCTACACTAGAATCACGTTTAAATCTTTAATCCCGTCAGCTGTATTAATGTAGTAAAATGACAAATATAATTATATAAATCAATTATGGTTGAAATGATTTAGGAAACTTCGAAAACTTTATATGTCATAAAATATAGACGTGTTGCATAAATTATTTTCATCGTTTTGCCATTTTCACTGAAGACACTGACATTAAGAAATACGAAGTACATTCTTAGCATATTTTATTTTATGAATCAAGAATTTCCAAAGTTTGTTTTTATTATATCTCTTAACGTATATTATTTTTATTTGCCACTGATATTAACTGATTGTTCATTAATGACAAACGAGGTCTATATCGGAGACGGACCTCGCGTTATTCTGAACGATGGTCAAGTGGTGAGATTACCTGAATTGGCATTCTTCTATTCTAATTTTCACAGCACTCTTCAGAGGTTTACTTTCTTAAAGTAAGTACTGTCATCATAACCTCGGGGTACTCTAGTGATCTTTTTCTTTCTTTTGGGTTTTACTATCTTTGATAAACACGGATGAAGCGAGCCGGCGATCCTACTCTTTTTGACTTTTTCTGGGAAACCAGTTTTTTACCCCCCTCTTTCCCCCAATGACCTATTTTTTCTAATGTCTAGATACATTTTCTAATGTTTAGATTCATTACAGATATACATTGATCGTCGTAGCATAATCAGATTTGGCTCTTCCGCCATAAACCTGAACCTTTAATCACTCAAATACCACACTACAGCAGTTTAAAAATGCGAGCCTCGACATATTTACAGTTTATCAGCACTGCTAAGCAATGGATCTTTAGCGGCATCAAGACTCGACAGAAAATCATGCCAGCCATGAACTGAGAGGCCTGACGTTAAAGCAACCGCGACTGTAGCATTTGTATTGAAATGATTCACTCAAGAATTCCTTCTTTTCAAAGTGTCTTAAATAATATTTTTACTACTTATTTAATAAAATTACTTTGTATAAATGAAGGAAATATTCCTGTATTCCAATGAATAGTTTAATGATATAAATTTTACCATTCATTGATCTCAACAATAGTTTTTAGTTTTCTTATAGATTTTCAAATACATTAAAATTAAATTTTTTTTTACTTAACATATATTTTTGTTATTTTATATACATTTATATTTTTGAAATTCTTAACGTATATCATAGTAACTGTTTTTCATATGGCTGTTTATCCAATAGAAAGGAAGGGGCCGCGGTAGCCTAGTGGTCAAGGTCGTGGACTCGCGGGTTCGATCCTTGGCCACCAAAGACCCGTCGTATAGCCGGGGCTGAAGCACGTTAAATCTGTTCAGGGCCCAAAGTCCTCCTATTGGCGTTATTGGATATTCGGAGAGGTAGGTGCAAGCATAGGTGTCGTCCTCGTCACTTGACTGTGGTTCAATATTACGAGGTCCGTCGCCAATAGCAGTAGTGTTGCTTGTTGTGCAACGTTAATAAAAACTAAATTATCCAATAGAAAGTTTTCAGCAGAGAATAAGTTTTCCAGTTTTACATAATATTGAATAATATTTATCCAGTTTTATATATGGTAATTATAAGCTTTTTCTTATAAATAAGTCCTGAAAAGAAACCGCTGTTACGATTCCATGTCTTCTAAAGGTAATTGACTCGCCTTTGGCAAGGAAAGTTGAATTTATTTCACTCCAAATTTAAGTATCCTTTACATTTTTAAATTCAATGTAAAAGAAGTCCCATTTTAACACTGATATATATATAAGTAAATCGCATTTATAAATATGAGTAATAGCATATCAATAACTGTATTATAATCAGTAGCTATATTTATACACACACACACAGCTTTATGAATTAAGTTATTTATCTGATAAAACAAACATGTATATTTCTGCGCGCGCATGTATGTAGAAAAGTTTACACTTCTAAAACGTATTCACAGAAAAAAAATATTTCTACTTTCTTTTAGATTAAAAGAATAAAATCTAATCTGAAAGCGCCGAACACAAACAAACAAAAAAAAAAAAAAAAAAAAAAAAAAAAAAAAAAAAAAAAAAAAAAACGAGCAAAAAAAAAAAAAAAAAAAATAGTTCCAAGATGTTGTAGCAAGAAGATGAATAAAAAATGTACTCGCAGCGAAGAAAAAAATCACGGGTTGTTGCAAAAAATAATCCCATGTGGAAGCAACTATTTTTTTCCGCTCTCCAGAGGAAGAAAAATACTAGTGCAAACAAATACATCACGCGGAAGGTTACACTCGCTTCAGATGTTTCTTTTCGATGTTATATGTTTCTATGTATGTTTTAGTATACATCTTGTTGAAGAATTATTTATTAATCGGAAGCAGGAAAAATGTATTTTAAAATGGGAGTAGTATTTTCATTTATACATTTTTGAAGCAAAAGGGTGGGGAGAAGACTCCATTTTTTTCAAGGACAGAGGATATTTCAGTAGTAGTAAAAGAATAATATATTTCTCATTGTTAACGTTTTTTCATTTAAAATCGCTTCCAAAATTAAGTCATGCAACGTTACAACAGTTCATTAAGCTATGTCAGCCGATATTTATTTTGAATTATTTTGTGACTATACACTTAATAATTAAGTTTGGTAGAAGTTCTTCTAACATTCAGTTATATGCACCTGTGAAAAACCAAGCGACAATTCTATTTTTCATGGATTTTGACAACAAGGCTTGTCTTTATAGAATACCTATCACTTGGGAACGCTAACTCTCATGCACTTTGCAAAGGTACTATATCGTTTCCAAATGGTTGGGGTGCTACCAAGTCCAATATCTAAAACAATCGGACTGTTATACCTAAAACCCTCTTACATTTACTTAGCAAATGTAAGTGCTATAACCCTTTATCTTATTGTGAATAACCTATATAATATTTAAATTAATTAAATTAAACTATCCAGCCATCAGAAACTATCTATCTGGTCGTTTCGAAAAGACGTGAACAATTTCATTCCACATAAAAATACGAACTGGATGGGAAACAGAGATTTCCTAAGCTTTCGACTTGAAAATCGTGTGCTTTGCAAGTTGAGGAGATTGTTTTTGTGATTGTTTATTAAATTACCACTGAGAAGCAACATAATGCTATTGGCGATGAACCTCGTAATTTTGAACCTCGGTTAATTGACGAGGATGACATCTGAACTAACACTTCCCTTTCCAAACTTCCACATCTCTTGAACGAGAGGACTGGAGACTTCGACCGTATGGAACATTCGAGGATATTAAAAACACTAATTTTAGCGAACAATTGGTGTATCTAAATACGTATTACATTTACTTAGCAAACATTAAGTGCTATAACACTTTATCTTATTGTTAATAATCCCTGTACACTATTTAAATTAATTAAATAAAATTAATGTATTTAGTGGAACAGGTATCCTGTCATTTAATACAGCTTGCATAGCGAATGCAATAGTAATATAACGAAGTGCCACTGAATTAGGGATAGACAATGCTATGCAAATTGTGTAGTGCTGCATCTCTGTTATGACGAAGCGGTGGTAACTGCATATATTGCTGTATCGTGGTTGTTTTTAATCAGTCTTTTCAAATGCCATCATGCTTAATACTTTTAATTTAAACGTCTTCGATCACAGACAAATAGTAGTTGCTCGATGCAAGGAATATTCAGTTTCCGAAATCTTCAGAGAGCTAGGATTTTCAAGGACAATAGTGTCAAGAATATACAGAGAATACGTAGACAGTGGGGAAAAACTAGAGATCAGGCAAATTGCAATTACCCTTGGACGAGTGTGGTGTGAGACAAGTCAGCCATATTGTAAGCAGCCAACAAAGCCACACATTAGCTGAAATTAACACCCAGCTGAATCAGGGCGCCAGTCGTACTGTCAGTACACGAACCGCTCGCTTTTCCGAATTAGCTTCGGGAGTCGTAGACCCTCTAGAGTACCATTGCTCAATACACGCCATTGGGCTGCACATCTTACCCGGGCAAGAGAACGCAGGAAATGGACTCTAGATGACTGAAACAAATAACATGGAGTGATGAATTTTGATTCGGACTACTTCATGCCAATGGGAGGCTGAGAATATGGCCTCAGGCTCATGAAGCCATTTCTTCGTAATTTTATCAGGTTGGAAACGTACAAAGTCACTATGGGTCAATCAGTGCCAGCGATGTTTTCTCTTGGTAGCTGTAGGGAATTTTGATATGTGTACCAACCATTTTCATTGTAATTCGGTACGTAGAGTTCCTGAGCGATCACTTCCATCCTTTTATGCTGTACCATCATCCACATGGAAATGGCGTATTTGAGCAAGACAATTGTATCTCTCACAAGTCTTGGCTGGCAACTGGCTGGTTGGAGGAGCATTTCTTTGACTTCTCTGTCATGAAATGACTACCTAGCAGCCCAAACTTAAATACTATTGAGCCCCTTTGGGATGTTTTGAAGAAAGGTATGAAAGCCCATTACACAACACCAGCAATCCTTACTGAATTATGGAAGTTTTACCCGAAGTTTGGCAAGCCATTCCTGTGTAACGCTTTCGCAATCTTGTCGAATTGATGCCGCTTCGTGCGGTAGCCGTTATCAAGGCCAGACTTAGACAAACTCGCTATAAACTTGCTATTCCTAATTTAATGGCACTTAAATACCTCATCCTACCAGTAGAAAATAACTGCTTTATTTGGAATAAAATAAATATCTATTAATTTTAGGCAAATACCGTGGAAAAGTTCATGAGACTAAAAATTATTTAAATATAATTGTGAAAATTTGATATACTGAAAGATAGCTTATGAACGTCGTCGTACTTTGAATCAAAAACTAGGGCTACCCCTACCGAACCTCGTAATTTTGAGCCACGAACATTGAAAATTGAAACTAAGGTTGATTGTTGCACTAAAGTCAGCTATGAGAAACCTGACTGAGCAATAGGTAAACATTTTACCTAAAAACCGCATTTATGTTGCGGCTGCGAGCGCTGAGATCAGTTCTCTAACACAACAGTCCATCTGGGGTAGCGTTGTTATTACCAGATATCAGTCTTAGCGAACATTAGTGACTATTGGTGGTTACATTTTACATTGGTTGTCTGTTAGCATTACCAGTGCCTTAAAACTTCTGCCATAGTCTTAAGATCACTTTCAGAATTCGAAATGCTTCGGTTTGTAATTGTCTGTATTCGACCATTCCAACAATTTTTCCTTTAGAAAAAGATGTCTAGTTGCCTTTGTGTCAAAATGCCTTCGGTTTATTAATAACAATGTTCCTTCGCATATGAAATGAAAAGAACCTTCCTGAATCACTTACACCGAGTGAGCCGATTTATGCGCATTCCGACAAGTGCATGTGTTTGGCGGATGAAGATGTTGACTGAAATATTTTGCATAAGTTTCACCTTCAGCAAATGATCCACCCCATAAATTATTTCGAACAAGTTCCCCAATATTCAATAAATCTTTTCACAATTTATCAATTAAATTTAACTTTTGGACACCAGTGGAGCAAGCAAACAAAAACGCAAGAAAAGTTCCTAGGAGCAGGAGTAAAGTAATATTTTTTTTCAAGCAATTCATTCGTTTCTATAAGTTATTGAGAAAATTTATATTTTATTAAGCGTTCAATTTCAGATTTAATTATATATATATATATATATATATATATATTTCGTGCTTCTTCTGGAAGTTTTCAGACACAAGTTTTCCAGAGGCAAGTTTAATTTGATGAACTTTCTTTAGAATAACATGTTATTATATATTACATATAACATTTAGACACTTTACATCTATAGCTTTTCGATTATAAATTCAAATATACTTATAATTTCCTCTAAGACTGATAATACATCTCTGTGTTTGATTTAAACTAATAATTAAGCTTTCGAGTTGATTTAAACAATTTAATCTATTGTCATCACTCGCCGAAGTTATGTTTCATTCAGCATTTAATTCAGTATAGGAACGTTGGAATTCGCAAGTAATTCTGAATTTGGGTAAGTAATATTTAATTTTATGATCGCGCAATCGCCATTTGGAATTATATCTAACTTCGACAAACTGCCTTTGTAAATCGGATGTATTTCGAATAATTGATATAAGTAAATTGATTATATTGGAAAAGTAACATGTAAAAATAATAGTGGGATAGCAGTATTAAAAATAAATGTATAAACTTTAAAAATATAACTAAACTAGAAAGTGCTCAATGAAAGATGGATAATTTTAAATAATTATCCAAAATGTAATGAACATATAAATATAATAACATTTGCAACATAAATAAATAAAACAGGGATAGAATGTAATAATGATAAATGATAAAATACATAGAGTAGCAGGATTAATATGAATATTCATAAATGGATATAATAGTAATAAATTTTGTAAATCTATCATATCATAGTTCTACATAATTGTCTTAAATTACTTTTAAGATACATTAAACTTAGGAAATACAACAAAATGCATGATAAAAAAATATAATATAACAAAGAATTATAATTGTAATACATTAATATTTAGTTATATTTCCTTTGGTCGTTACTAAAGCTTTAATGCGTCTGGACATATGTGTGTGTGTGCTTTATATTCACTGTTTTGCTCATTTGTTTATCTCGTGAACGTAATGCCATACAAATTTATCAGGGTTTTTATTAATTGTTCGTTAGTTTTTATTGTTTCTTTTCAATTTCCCTCATTATTATTTGTTATAAATTTTAAATCGGATCATATTCGAAGAATGATCTGGTCAGGGTAAAACTTGGGTATCATTGCCAACTAAGAATGTGTTGAAATGTTTCATGTTTCATAAAAAGGTACTGAGTCACGGATAAAAATGTTCACTAATAAGAACCATCCTCGAAACTGGAGCATCAAACAATTTCGCAATACTTGTCTGTATTGTCATGTCTCATAATTCTTTACATGACGTGATGGCGTCTAACTCTCTTGGATCTGATTGTAGACTTCATTATAATTTTGATGAGATGCTTTACTCTTTTGACAATACAATTAGGATAAATTGTTTCGACAGAACGGCAGCCGAACAAAGGCACTTTTATAAGAAATGATTTCGAATATGAACTCATCTTTGTAACAAACCTAAAATTTGTTCATTTTGTGTCTTACTTTTTGATGCTTGAAAAAAGAGACAAAAATAAGTAAAAATATTTATAATTTTAATAATTTACTTTATTTCATTATTCAACTGTTATGAAGCGAAGCTTTTGAGTCCAAGCCCGACTTTTTATCTTCATTGCCTCAGTAAATGTTGGATTTTTGAGGGAGATACTCTAACAATTTTTTTCCTGCTAATCATTGTTGGACAGTTCGCTCAGAAATATCATAGTTATCTCAGCTTCTTGAACCGATTACGTTAGTCATTTGGCACTTTGTTTTCTGTTTCCTAAACTAATATTCCTTAGTCTATAAGTTTATGGTGTTATATGCCTTTTTCCGTCGTAATCCCCTATTCGGTTTGGAGGAAATGTTATATTTTTATCCATATTAATTATAATTTTGTTAACAATTGATCTAGAAACATGTGAAATATCTGTTATCTACCTTTGGGGAGGATGTGTCAGCAAAAGAAGTCTTTTTAACTCGAATTTTTCCCGTTCAGAAATGTCTGCAGCTCGATTCAAAAATGCAGAGCAATAAATGAGAGCATTTTGGAAAAAAGTAAGATTCTCATAAGGAAAGGCTCTAACTGGCTAATTTTTGTCAAACGAACATGGTGCGAGGCTTAATAGTAGAACAAATAAAATAATTGGATTGAAATCTTGCGGTGAAATGTAACGTGTATTATTCTTTGTATTCTGGTACTGAATTAAAATATGCGCAAAATAATAATAAAAATAATATGCATATAAAAATATTCTCCAGCATAATATGAATCACTTATGATTACTTCAGATATGCTTAAAATGTCAGTTTATGAAAATATTTGACTGACCATATTAATTTTGCCATCTATGATGAGCAGTTATCAAATTGCTCTTCACTTACCCCGGGGATATTTTGGCAATCTGAATTGCATAGAAGTACAATTTCTTCCCAACCAAAATGAAACGTGATTAAGTAAATTAGATGACGATAGAAGTGAAATGAATTAGAGGTAATGATATATAAGCAAGATAGTGTTGAAAAAAAATGAAATGAGATAGAGGATAAAAAAAAGACGTGTTGATAGATATTTGTACTTTGAATAGAAGCATTTTAATTAGTTTAGTGGAATACATCGAATTCTAGTTACAGTATTAAGATAAGAACCGGCTGTTTGTGAGAGATGACTGAATCGGAACGAATGAATTGGTAAGCTAATAATGTATTAGATGATCTTGATTTAGAATTGACGCAATAAATGGGATACAAGAGATATTTATTCTTAAATGATAAATAATGCTTTTTATCTTATTCTTACCCTTCTTCAATAGGAGTCCCGTATTTAAAAACTGTTCAGTTAAAAGGAACGATAAGAACGATGAAGAACGGGCGTCAGAAATCTAGTGTAAATATGTTTACTTTAGTAAAACAGCATTTGTAGCAACTACTCTGAAAGCCAAAAGAAGGAAATAAGAATAAAATAATTCTGAAGAAATTGCTATGATTTGCTTAGAATTAAGTTCAAAATGTATTGAAAATTTTTATTTTTAAACAGTTTGACTGCAATTTGTAAAACCGTCTTTTAATAATTAAAGCATATTTAGAAATGTTAATTCATTACCCCCCCTTTTAGATTAAAATTTCAGTTATCAACGTAAAACTTATTATTTAATTTAGTTTACCAGTATTTCTTTGAGATCGATAATGTTTACATTATATTTTAATTAAATACTGGACTATGAATTTGTTTCTAATAACTAATGAGCGAAAATAAGAGTAAATTAAAATAATTAACTTTTCTTTTTTTGCATGTCCTATCTATGAACTAGAACAAGATTTGTAAAACAGTGAATTCTCATAACACTATTTTTATCACAATTTTCTGTATTATTTGTTAATCAATCCATTACACAGTTATGGTGCATAAATTATTACACCTATTGTGGCATTCGTGTAGCATTGAGTGAATACTCTTTGTGAGTGCTCTTGACAAGTCAAATTAGAAACTAGGAGCGTTGATCTCCATATCTACTCATATAATGATTTTTATTTGATTGATTTTCCTGATTCTAATTGTATCTGAAAAAGTTACGTGCATATGTAATGCACCATTCAAATTTCGATAGTACATCCATCTTTTCTCTGCACTCTCGCTAACCCGTGACTTATCGAGCAACTTCGTTGGAGAAAAATTCCTGTGGTTGTTGTCGATACCGGAGTTAATGAGAACTTTCCTTTCGTCATCTGAAAGTATGTGGGAGATGCTATTTCATCTTTTGGAAAAGGTAAAAATCGCAAGGTGCAAGGTCTGGCATAATGTCGTCTCGCAGTTTCAACCTCATTCAGGTATGTTAGTAATTGGGAAAATTAGTTAAAAAGGTAAAAAAAACTAAGATAACTTCATAAATACATTGAATCACTAATTAACCAAAAATTAAGGTATGGTACAAAACAAAAATTAGATCTCTTAGTTGATATTTCTTTCATTTAATTATTGCTATGCATAGTTGTAGCCGTTATAGGTGTAGTAATAAGCTCTAAAAATTTCATAATATTTTTATTTCTATCTGTATACGGTATTTAGTTAAAAAATTATCAAATCGTAGATATCTGTTAATTTTCTGGGATGCAGCTTATCAGGATATTGCTTCCATTTTTGATTAAAAGAATGTCTCCAAAAAGTTCATCGGTAATTGTAGAGATTTTGTGTGAGGAAAACTTAAAGATATTAACATAAGATGCTATTATGAGTTACTGTATATGTTTTATCTCACTATAGCTTGAAAACTGCCTCTAAGTCAGATCAACTTAAATTCATCGCTAAGGCATAATGCATGTGAGTGATTGAAAGTAAAATTTTATGGAGAAAGAGCCAAGTCTGGACAAGCTGCACCAAACATTGTGTATCTATGATATAGACATTAGAAAAAGAAGGGAAAAGACAGTTGGTTAACTGGAAGAAAAGTCGAAAATATGCAAACTCGAAGAGTATGTGTCTGCATTGAAAGGTATTGCTTATATGACCCTAAATCTTTCTTATTTCAAACTTAATTCTCACGAATTCTTGTTGTAAACGGAAGCTACATCTATATTCTATATAAGACACTATTTACATTTTGACATAGTTCCCTTCCTGTCACAAGCACTTGAGCCATCATATAAGCTATTCGGGCAAATTCGTCGGTGAAGAATTCAGGTGGTTGTGGTCGACACGAGCCTTTAATTGAAAGTTTCATCTCATCATCCGAACACAAGTGATGTTCCTAAAAGAGCTCTTTCATCTTTGGTAGGAGGTGGATGTCGCATGATAGAGTGCATAGACTATCGCTGGTTCAATCTCATCTCCATGAAGGTTGTTATCTTTTTCAACTTTGCGCACACCAGTGACACCTAGGAACAAGAAAAATACATGCATAGTAGATACATGTAGCTTTTAGGTACAACAAATACTTGAAATTCAGGTTGAAAATAATAAAGTTATGTACATGGAGGTATTATTTTGAAATGTAATCTTGTACATGTTAAAAAAAATTAGTTAAGTGATTTCATTGATATCTTATTACCATATCTATAAAAAGTAATAAAATATTTTTTCAGTGAATTGAATGGTTAATTGCACTTGAGTAATACCTATCAATGGGAAAAATTGTCGAATTATGAATATTAAAAAATCGAATAAAAGAACCTTTTTTTGTGTGAATTTTATTACTAGTTATTATTTGAAATATGTTTTTAAAACTGAAACGAAATGCTATAAATAAAATGCTAAATTAATTCACATAAGATATTATATTAGAGTGCTAAATGTCATTCTTTTTATTTATGCAACAATTTTTTTGGAAATTTAAGTAATAATTTCAAAATAACTATCACGTTTTTATTGCAGATAATATGCTACTTTTATGAATAAATGTTTTGTAAACATTCACTTGATAAATATTCTCAATGAAGTTTCAAGCTGATTAATAATTTTAAAATATGTAATTTAAAGGAGTCATAAAAACTAAACAAGAGAAGATCTCTCTTAGTGTAAATGAATTTTTCCAAGAAAGCTTTTGTAATATATGCCAATGGATCAAACGTATCTGTTTTTGACTACATACTGCATTTGTGAGGTATGATAGAATTACCAATATATGGTGCCAAATGTTAAACGATTCCAAAACTAATTTAACACTGATTAATAAGTCAGTTTGGATTTTACACTCTGGTCAGAATTTGATTGATCTCGTGTTTTGTTGAAGGCATTATTTTGAATCGTACTACCGAAACTAGTGAAATCTGGATGTATCCTTTAACTTTGGAAACCGAGTAATAATCGAAGCAATGTGTTGGTTGTGGTGAATGTGCAATAAAGAAGGCAAAGATGTTCTCAGTAACCAAAAAAGATATGGCTAGGATTTTTTGGGCAGCGGTTATGTTGGTTTATGCTTATTTATCGCTTAGGAAAAAGAAAAACAATCAATGACTAATACTACAGTGAGTTATACCCTTTTCATTTCCCAGTCCAAATACAAGTTTCCCATTCCTAACAAGAGTAATTTTTGAACCATCCTCATACTTTTATACTCAAATTACGCTGGTGCCAAGAGTCAAGAACGAAATTGCATTGAAGTAGATGAAAAGCTGCTCAAACCTCGTCGGATTCTACTCTTAACGTAATCAGAATGCGGAAACAATTTAAGGAATTATGCTGGTCAACATCCGAAACCTCCAAAGAGTGAATATTTATTCGCTTGAAGCAGGTAAGGTTGGTTGCGTGTTGGTGGCTCTTCATTTGTAACTAATGTTCCTTTCGTGTTGGATTCTAAACAGAGATACAGTTAAAACACTTGACTACAAGATCTAATATATGGTAAGGAGCTCGGACGCTGCATTGAATTTTGAGCATTTGCATGCTAAAGTAATTCTAGAATGCTCCCAATTGCAGTGGAATCTCCATATTTGATTGTTATCTGTGTTGACAGTCTACATGGGTGACTTTACTTTAACAAATCTGTGACAAATAATTACAATTTTACTAACTTTTTCTATTGTAGGTAATTAAGTATTTATAATTAAATATATGGCATATTTGTCATCACATATTAAATATAAGCATGTTATAATAATAACTGATCAACCCTTTGGTCTACAAATTGTGATTTAATTTTTGTTTTCAAAATAATTCCACTGTAGATTACTCTTTTATAACTCACACTTGTTGGGTTAGTAATTTTCCTGTGGAAACCATACCAGTTCTTGTTTTAATGAATATATTAAAATATATTTGTGTGTGTTCGAGGCAGATGATTATGTGACATTTTTTATAATGGTCTTTTAGACATGGTCTTTTTGTTTTGAACAATTAGCTATACTTCTCTTTAATGGGTTAAGTAGTAGTGATTTTACTTTAACAAACCTGTGACTAATAATTACAATTTTACCAACTTTTACTATTTAGGGTAATTTGGTAAATATTTATAATTAAATATGTGGCATATTTGTCAACACATGTTAAATATAAGCATGTTATAATAATAACTGATCAACCCTTTGGTCTGCAAATTGTGATTTATTTTTTGTTTTCAAAATAATTTCACTGTAGATTACTCTTTTACAACTCACACTTGTTGGATTAATAATTTTCCTGTGTAAACCACACCAGTTCTTGTTTTAATGAATATATTAAAATATATTTGTGTGTGTCCGAGGCAAATAATTATGTGACATTTTTTTTTGTTTTGAACAATTAGCAATACTTCTCTTTAACGGTTAAGTAGTAAAAGTGATGCGCATACGCTCAGACAATCCCTTGTCCTATTATTTTTCAGCTCTGCCACTGCAGCAATAGAGGTCCTGTTAATAAGAAATAACAGTGATATCTAGATTTAATTCATTCTGATAATAATTAATTCTTTCTGCTTTAATCTTGTAGGTTACAGCTATTGATGTTAATTTGTTTCGTTACAGGAAACCACAGATTGAAGTAACCAGCCCTCTAAAATAATGTTCAATCATCTGAGTTCTATAATAACGGAAAGGTCAATAAATGCTGGGAGATATGTAATATTCTGGATGATGACTATGTAGAGAATCTTGAGAAAATTAAATGATCGTGATAAAATTTTAGCAATAATTTATACCACTTTTACCTCGGGATAATAATTAAAAGTTTACTGTACTGCAGGTTACTTCGATCTACAGCTTCCTCTAACCAAACAAATCAACATTGACAGTTGGAATTTACAACATTATGTACATAAGGATGAACTAATATTCAAAATAAATTTTATTGGGATATTTCGTTTTTTCTATAAGTAATAATTAAAACTCTACGCTATATAAAACATTATACAGTATTATCATCAAGCATGGTGCATAGTATATCTCGGTTATTTCTTAGCAATAATTACAACCTCAAGATACTTTACGAATATGTACTTTAAAACTTACTGAATCTCCGATAAAAACAATACATAGAATTACCGCTATCAATTTGGGGCCGAGTTCCTACATGTGTTACATAATAATCGTATATTGATTTCTCTAGCATAACCTATGTAAGCTGTTTCTGGGCCCGCATTATTGTCTACAATTGTATCTTAAAACTCTATGTTGTTGAGTTAATTTTACATCACAAGAGATAAGAGGCTTATCTTGAATTATTTCTTTATTCTAATTTCTTAAGCTCTTTTCGCTTGTCTTGTTTTCCATGTGATGAATATAACGAGTTCTCATGCGCATTTCCCTTTAAGTAACCTGAGGGACTACTTACTATGAGAATTTAGCCTTGTGAATGAATCCTGATAAATGTAAGTGAGCGTTATTAATGAAGAAGCAAAAATTAATAAAGAAATAGCGAGACTAGAGGGAATTATAGGAATTATGTAGAATTTAGAGCAACTTTAAAACGATATTCAGAGCGCATATACCTGACTTGGATCCCTTTATTTAGAGGTATGCTTTTTAGAGTCTGCAAGATAAGTAGATTCTAATTTTAGAGATATTTACAATGTATAGTTTAAGTTAATTGATCCACATATTTAATTCTTTTTGATCAATTATTCGAAGATAAACTAGATAAAAAAATGTCTGATCATTATTGAGTAGTTATGTCTCTCACTACCAAACAGGATAATTCGTCCCAATAAAGCGTGGAGAGGAAAATACGTGGTTTGATAGAAACATAACACATCAATCAATAACTCCCGAGACTAACCCAGAGATGGCGCTCTTAGTAAACCAGTAACCAGGTTTTTCTAGAGTACTAACCTTTGCTTGAAACGTGTCAATATTTTAAGTCGATCGGACCAGAAACAGCTGAGTTATCGAGGTTGGAGTAAAGTCATTTTGTAGTTTGTTTAAAAAATGGAAAAAACCGAGTTTCGTGTTCTGATAAAACATTGTTTTTTAATGGGTAAAAACACCGTGCAAGCAAAACAATGGATTGAAAAATGTTACCCGGACTCTTGTCCATCAAAAGCAACGATTTGTCGGTGGTTTGCCGAGTTTAAACGTGGTCGTACCGACACAAATGACGCGGAACGCTCGGGTAGACCTGTGGAAGCCGTTACACCGGAAAATGTGAGTGAAGTGACAAAAATTATAATGAAAGATCGTAAAGTGAAGCTCCGTGAGATTGCTGAGATGACACAGATATCATATGGAAGTGTATTTACTATCCTTCATGAAAAATTGAGCATGAAAAAGGTTTTTTCCAAGTGGGTGCCGCGATTGCTTTCGATGGATCAAAAACAGCAACGAGTCGAAGATTCACAAAGCTGTTTATCACTATTTACTCGCAACAAAAAAGATTTCTTGCGAAAAAAAAAAAAAAAAATTTGGAAAAGCATTGGAACGATTGTATCACCCTAAAAGGTGATTAACAAAAGGAGTTATGTTGATGAATAAAAATAAATTTTGTAATAAAAATGTTGTTTTCATTGTTAGTCTCGGGAGTTATTGATTGATGTGTTAATATCTCCTGAGCCATAATATTTGTAATCAGTATTCTGATTTTCTCAATTCATAATGTAGTTGAAAACAATAATAGGAATTGTGAAATGAAATGTATGTAGGTGAAAGTTACATGTATTCTCTATGTGATGCCCTATTCATTTTTTAACACAGTCCTCGTCTCTTTCCACATACATGACCCGTATTGTCACTAGTCGGGTAAACGGTACCGGTGGTTTGGGACAACAGTAGGATTTAATGCCAGCTGTCACCTCGACCTCAGAATGAAAATAATGTCCTTTAAGGTACTCGAAAGTCCATTATATTGAGGACACATGTAGATTTCAAATATAACAAGAATTTTAAAAATCTATTCCGAAATTTAAAATTTTTTTGATGGCTATAGAGGCATTATTTTTGAATCAAGCTTTGTACCAATATATCATTCTCAACACTTGACCATGTGGCAGAGATAGCCTAGTGGTAATAGCGACGAAATCACGGTCGTTGTTTTTCAGTCGATTATGAGTTTGAGTCCTGTTGCCGGTATGTAAGCAGGCTGATGCATGTTAAATTGGTCTTTCATTGCTTCTTTCGTTGGCGTGGTGTGGAAGTTTGGAAAGTGAAATGCCAGTTCAAGTGTCGTCCTCTTCACTTGACCAAGGTTCAAAATTACGAGTTATATTGCCAATAACCCACATGTTGCTTCTAAGAGTGACGTCATTAAATAATCAATCAAATATCATCCTTTCACTGTAGCTCAAAGAATGAAGAAAGCTCTTTTATTACTCAAAAGAGGCGAAACTTTTAATCAGTCAATCGTTATGTAAATAATTGGTATACTGATATTAAAACAGCTAGAAATAAGAATTATAGAAGACATTTTTTTCATTTCATTCCATTGCTTTATAAATCCTTTTTTAAAAGTAATTTAAAAAAAAAACGTTGCTTAAACTAACATTAAAATACTCTTAAATATATATAGATAAAAAATATTCCTATTCTTAATTAATTTATCGTTTTCAACATTAAGATTACCATTAAAATTTTTCGGTTCGGATGAGAAAGAAAATCTTTGTTCCCTAAATATGTTTTTAAAACGACGCTAGTTCAATTTAATGATGCAGCGCTACAGCATTAACAGATTGGATAAAGCCACATGAACAATTAAAGAACAAGGAATATTAACTCTTCGGGAAACGATTTTTGATGAGAAATCAATAAAGGGATCTGTGTCGAAGCTTATTTTTAAAACTGAGAAATTCCTCCCCTAATGAATCGGGCAGGAAATTATTTTCTAAAAGTAAATAAAACTTTTAAAAGATTACTTAACAATATGACTCAAAATGCCTTAGTTGGTGGAAAGATTTTTAAATACGTCATCAAGGTATATTAGTGGTGATTTTGATTCTAAAAATTAATATGTGCAATGTCATTATTTATTTACTTTAAAAATTTGTAGTATTATATCGACCTCGCTTTGTTATTTAAATTTAGAGTAATCGAGACACACACAGTAAATAATCAATGAAGAAACTCTTAAATGAATTTATTCTTGCTTCCGATAAGAATGATAAAATATATACATTAACTTAATCTAAATAAGATGTGATGATGGTACTTTGATCTTTCTTATTCAAAGCAAGAATAAATTGATTTCTTTGATTGATTTTTCATTGTCTTTCAATGCTTCTAAGAAAGAGGAGAGGGTTACAACTGCGCTCTACATCGGGCACCATCGTAACGGATTCGTGTTATTATTAATATTTCAAGACGCGATTGTCATTTCAAAAGTCCTTGGGAATTCCAAGAGATGGAGCTTGTAGCATTGAAAATGGTTTCTTTTTAGTTAAGCATCATGACTCACTAGACAGCTGTCGAAGTCTCAGATACTCGTATTCGTGATTATGAAGAATTTCGCACCTCAAAAAGTCTTATTCATAACTTTTCCTGATGATGAGACTATTTTCTCCGTTTCTGGAAGATAAACAAAACAGGCACCGGGAGCAAACCTATGTTTTTATTTTTACTTGATTCCCGGAGCATGTTGATGAATGACCCGCCGCCTACGTTACGTTAGATGCACGTTAAATCTATCGGGGTCCAAAGTCATTTCGTTGGCGTGGTGTGGAAGTTAGGTGAGGGGGGAAGAGCGAGCTCAGGTGTCGTCCTCGTCACTTGACTGATGTCCAAAATTACGAGGTCCGTCTCCAATTGCTCTCGTGTTGCTTCTAGTGCGATGTTAAGAAAAACTAAATTAAATTAAAAGCATAATGATTAATCTACGCCTCACCAATGGTGACAATTCGATGGTGTAATCAAATTTTGATTTGGCGGCAAATGACTACCAAATAAAAACAAAATTATGAATCAACGTCAAATTTGTTTCGGCCCCGTTTAACAGATGGCAGCAGCCAATGATAACAACAACTTACCTTAATAATGACAACTGTCTTCAAGTATAAGTACTTTTTGAACCAAGCTCATATAATCTTTCAAAAAGAAAAAAAAAGATCAGTTCGATAAAATTCGGATTTAGTATACGCATGATCAAAATTGAATTCTATTACTAATGTGAAACGCTAAATTACTCGCGAACCTAACCAATGATTTCAATCAAGAACTTTACTTATCTTAATATCAACAAAACGGAAGCCGATTCTTAATAATCTAGAAATATTGTCTTAGTCGAATAAAATTTTGGTGGCAGGACCCGATTCAGGAACGAACTTTTATAAAATAATTTCGCATCTTTTCGAACCATTATTGTGAATTCAAGAGTCTCGTTATTTTAATTTTTCCTTTTATATTTTACTCCTATACCTCAAATATCTCTGTCTGATCATTTTCTATTCACATCATTTCTTTTATAGGAATTCTAATTTACTCATGGTACTGTTCTTTCACAAATCAAGGCTCTGAATTTAAATAACGTAGTAAAATATTACAATATCATACGAGGGATATCGAAAAATTTTAATCAGAAATAACCGAAATATCTTGATAAAATTTATTTTACGTATTAATTGATCTTTATGTATATTATGTTATAGATATTCATGTTGATTTTTTTGGTTTAAAGAAGACGTAGATTGAAATAACCCATCATATGCCGAAGATAATGTTCGATCCGCTGAGTTCTACTATGACTGCCTTCAAAATGTCCAGATACACTGATAGAAATCTATAATTCTGGATGGTGACTATGTAGAGAATTCTGAAGAATAATTAACAAAAATTAAGTTTCTATATCGTTTACTTCTTAGTAATAATCAAAACTTTTTGATACTCTGTCGTATTTAGGGGAAAAAAAAACATTTGGGATAAGTTCAAGGCCTGTGAGCAGAAAATTTAAGTGTTCATCGTTTTATAATTAATCATCATCATCATAAATGTTACTACCCAAAGAATGATAAAGCTTTTATTAAAGATTTCCAAGGATTTTGGACAGATGCAGCAAGCCCTGTAATGGCTTTCATTATTTATTAAACTATTAAGACGTCTTAAAGTATAATTAAATAGTCAAAATAAGCTCACAAATCATTTGGAAAAGGCATAAAAAGGACAATTTAGTTTCATTTGGCTCCCTTCAACAACTACGCCAGAAGTTAAAATTCCCTAATAAATACCCCGAGAAAGACGTCTCTATTAGTCTAGTTTTAGAGGCAATCAAAAAGAGATTGGTCAACTTTTCTCCGGATCCACTGGACCAGAGTTCAAAACATCCGCCAAGGCCAAGCAACTCCCTCTCCCTCTGTGGGATCGAAAATTACTTAATGCTTAATGTTTAATAACTATCTTCCGCGAATATGTATGGTCAAGATATTTGAGTCATGATATGTGATTTTGCATAAGTGAACCCCTTTGATTATTTTGAATAGTGAAAGCATCAGCATTACAGGCAAATGGAATCATTAGATTAATGGATCGGTAATAGTTATTCAAAAAGAAAAAAAAAATCGTATTCTTTTTGCAATTTCAGTGATACCTCTCTTGCTACTAGTAACTGGCGTTTGATATTTCTGATAATGGTTTCAAACTTCAATTTCAATTTATCAACTGCCTCCGATTGCTTCACTGATAAGGAATTTAAAACTATTTTAGAACGTTAAATAAACTAAGTTCATTATTGAACTCTTTGTTCGTATTATGTTTATTGGAAAATGTTTTTGACTTCTATACATGATTGATTATTATCTTGTCTATCAGGAAATCCACGACGCTCTAAGATATTTTATCTAGCATTATGAGGTTTAATTTGAGAGAGACGAATTGCTCCGTCGGTTGGTCACCACTTTATTTATAAGATGTCTGTACTCGCGTTGAGCAATCAATTGAAGTAGGTGCACTTTAGTAGATAGTTGCCTTATCTCCAAGAGGTACTCCTCTTTGATATCATTAAATTCAATAAATGTGTTACTTTTAGTAAAATGTAAACGAATTCCGTAGGAGATTGATCCTGTTTTTATTGGCAGCATAGAAGTCAGCTTAAAGCCACTATTTTTCGTGTACTACTGGAAATGTTTCTCTTACTGCGTTTCCACTGTTTCAAAGTATGTTGATTCTTCTTGCATTAAAAAATTCCTAGATGGAATTAAACCAATTATGCGCTCTGTCACTTAAATGATTTTTTAAATACGTGCAATGCAATTCAGCTGGGATAGTATAAAATATAATATTATCATGCTCTCTCTATATATATATCTAAAAATTCAAATATATTTCGTTTGCTACCAAAACATGTAATAGGAAAGATCAATTTGCAGAATGGGGATACTTTATAGGTGAGAACTATTGTACGACATTGTAACGGCCTTCTTTCTTTATTCAATTCCACTGACTCTTTAAAGTTTAATTAGTCAATAAATTCACCAATCCAACTGAAGAGATATCAGAAAAAGAACAATACAATTTACTAACTATCTTCACCGAAAAAATAAGGTTGTTCTCTCTCAATAATCATCTTGACAGATGTCAGGGATAATTTAATGTAGAAAATTTATAACCTATATAATAATGTTTACGTAAGAAATTGTGTTTCCTTTTTTTTTTTTTGAAAACGAATGAAGATTAGAAACCTCAAAATATAGTAATATGGAAATTTCCAACTTTGTTATTTACCCTATAGAACAACTATTGTAGCTAGAAAGATGGTTGTGCAGTGAAGATGAGAATATGCGAGTAAGAAAGACTGAATAGGTAGGGGAGGAATTTGCGACAGATTATAGGTGAAGATTTCGGTCACCAAATGTCGTTAAGTAACTACATTTGGTGACAAATTTAGATGACTCCAATGCTTATCAACCATTTAACTATATAATTGTTTTTTTTTTTTTGAATTAATCACATAATTCACAGAGAAAAATAGTACCTTCAGGGATTTGATCTCCATTAAACTTTTTCAAAGATATAAGTTTCGGCAATCAGTCACCAGAAATAACTATCAATAGAGAAAAAAGAATCATAATGACAACATGAATTAATCTCAGTCTCCGACCTTGCATATTGGAAACATTGTCCTTCAAAATGCGAGGAAATTATTTTAGTTACAGAGACTTACATGAACTTCGAGTGTGAACAAGGCCTCACGTGTTTGAAGGTCTTCACCTGATTTTATAAAATCAAAACAGATTTGTCTCCTTTTCTTTTTGGTATTAATGCTCATATACGTAAGTTTGAATATTATCACACTATTAGCGGGGATTTTGTGTCAGCAAACCAAGGTAATTTGACATTTGTGTTATTGCATTGTTAATTTTATTAAAATAATTTAATTATTGATCATTTTCATGTACGCCTTACAATCTAGATCGAACAATGTACTGCAGAAAGCTAATGCAAAACTAAATAATAATTATTATATTTATAAAGATTTAAAGTCGATATTAAAATTAAGAATCTTTCAGATAAGCGAAAAATGACACAAATATCTTTAATTTGTTTGTTTAGACTTTTAGAACAAGTGCTATGAAAACAAATTAATTCTGTAGATGTCTACTGTATCACATCCTATATCGAATATTACAATGAATCGAATATCAAGGTAAAGTAGCCGCATAAATTAGAAAAAGGAAAATTACATATTGTTCGAAATTTATTTCAAGGACCCCGAAAATTAATTTTATACTGGGAACCACTTTTGTTCGGTTCGTCTCTGACATGAAAATTGAATAAATAAATGCAAATAATTTTGTAGCTAAAATTGAGTATTTATTTCGATGAATAGAGAACAAAGTTTCCATGTAGCACACTAAGCCTCTTCTTTCCTTCCTATAAAATATAACGCAAAATTTAAGAAAAAATAAAAGGCGCAGTCAGATAATCTTCCTTTTCGTTACAGCTCCTGTTCCCTGAATCTTCTCTTTTTTCAAATGTTCTGGCATTTTGTCCTGATTACGAATACTGCACTCATAGTCGGAATCGGAAACACAAAATTCCGGAAATTCATACTCATCAAGGAAATGGTTCGATTGAAAGTCTCTCTCGTTCCCTTTTCTTCCTTTTCATCACGCGATAACCTTCCTGTAGGGAAAACCCTTTTCAACTTTTTGTAATAAAAGAATAATTTGAATATCCTTACTCCAGACTCGTAAGGAACAGATTTTCTTCGTAGCACAAATTGTAAAAAAGAAAGTACCCCCATTTATGCCCGACGACGACGACAAGGATTTCAGCCCTTGATAGTGTTGGAAATCAAGCGACTATGTCATTCTTGTTGAATAATAACAAAAAGAAAAGAACATTAATTTTGTCTTATAGCTATTCTAAGAATGTCCTTTTCTCAAGCTACCCTACTTAAGAAAATTCTATGACTGCTGTTGTAGATGCGATCAGAAGAAAATAAAAATTCATAGTCAACGTATGTCACACACACACATACAAATTGTTGAGTATTCAATTTATTCATTTTGTTTCAGATTGCGTTAAAATTTTTATTCATTTATTTTACATAGTTTCATAAATGTTTTCCTTTGTTGGTTTTTGGATTTTAATTGCTCTCTTATTTGTTATATGTTTTTAATATTAATTTAATTGCCTTATCACACACACACACACACAGACATACACATACACACACACATATATATACCCAAAATCATTATAATTTCTCTCTCTCTCATATATAAAATTTGTATTAAATTTAGAACTTTTATTAATATACGTGTGTGGTTTTAATACTTACAACTTCGCCTTTTTTGGAGAAGAACCAAGGGAATCAACCTATTGTTTTGATTGTTGCTTGATTTCCTATAATGATGAATTCCAGGTTTCAGACTGTGTGCGACAGCAATCAAAACTAGCATATGATTAGCGTTATATTTGTTTTTGCATCGGTTTACACAATGCAGCGCACAATAGTAACACCAACTTACATAAGAAAGATCATTTGTAGTTTAAACACAGGTATTGTTTGAGCCATATGCGCATACAGGAATTTTTAATTGGATGAATCCTTGAAACGTCCTCGAACATTTTAACTTTTTCTTCATTTTTTATGCAATAATTAAGAATCTTTTCTTTTAAGTTCTGGATCTCGCAATAATCTAAGACCAGAATTTCGCGCAATCCATAGATTAAACTTCTTAACTTTAAAAGAAACAAATTTAAAAAAGGAATGAAGGTAACTAAAGGTTTTGAAAACAAGTATAGCTAAGATTTTTCGACCAATATGATAAGCAAATAGGCTGCAATAGGTACGTGACACTGAAGAATGCACTAATATCCCTCGATATTGAGATATTTCTCCGAGAACTACTTCTCGGGGTCCTACCATTCCCCCTAGAAGCATCGAAAGATGAAAATTTTGAACCATTCCATTCCAAATGATTTATTAGAAGAAATATACCTACCTCTCCTATAATGTTTTCATCTTGTAGAAAAAGTTTACAGAATAATTTTGTTTTTCACTATACAAATCGACTACTTTCTTCGATTTTTTTTTATCATGCATTATTTATTTTATTCATAAGTTCGCTTAGTGTATTGAAATATGTTGAAAATTTATGAATACCAGAAAAATTAAGTAAAAATTAAATAAATACGCTGAAAATACAATGCATTATTCTTTACGAAATTTTCCTTTTTCATAGGAGTATTAAATATATTAAAACTTCATTTAATTTTAGCCTTAACGAATATTACTTTTAATCTGTATTTTAAAAAATTCTTAAGGCTAATTAATTGGTATAGGGTTAACACTTATCAGTACTTGAAAAATTAATCATGTAATATATACATTGTTTTTAAATAGGATTTATTTTAAAATATTGATTTCAAAATTACATAATATACTATATAAAAATAACTATGGAGACTATTAGAAAATTTTTTCCTGAATGTAATACTTTTCTTACCGACAAATGGCACTAATCTGTCTATGCGTATCGTGCCCTCAATTAATAAAGAATGCTTCTAGACAGAAAAGTTCGTACGGATAAAGTATGAAACATTAAATCTTGCTGTAAAAATATTGACAACCACTGAAGGTTTCACTGACTGTGGAATTCGTTCAGTAATTCGCTTTTTCAAATCAAAGTAAATGCGACTTTACAAAATTCTTCGAAAAATTCGTTAAATGTATGGCGATACTGTCGGAAAACTCACATTACACATTTCTTTTTCAGTATTTTACTCTTCCTTTTGCGGTTTATAAACTTTAATTTCTTTTTCTTATTCTACTTCATTAGCTAATAACTTAATCACTTCAATTTTACTTATTATTAAACTTTCAGCTTTACTTTGGCTTTTAATTACCATTTTGTCTTTAAACTTCAGAAAAATGAAAGGAAAGTAGTTAACAACAACAATTAACTTCTATTCTAACATAATTTTATCGCATTATATCGGTGACCACCACATTTTTCTTTTAGCAATTGCGTTATATGCTATGAATTTCATCTCTCTCGCTCTCTTTCTTTCTGGAGTGTTTCTCACTGATGTGTTGTGTAAACAAACATAAGACTTGTCTCTCATAAAGGAAATGCTTTTCACAGGCGGACGATAACAAATATTATTATGAATTTACAATTTCAATTTCGAACTGTTCAATATAATCGGATATTATAGGTACCTGAGCCTGTCAGTATCATTTGAACCACTTGTACTGGTGTTATAGCCTATATAAATGAACATTATCCCTCTTTTAAATACGACAACTATTCGGAAAGTAAGTTCCTTTATTGGGTAAATTATCAATTTTTAGCAGGAAGAACATGGGCGATGAAGCAAGGAAGTCTTTCGATTGGGAAAAATGAACCATCCGAGCGTGTAAACCTGGTGGATGCAGTAACCTAGTTGTCATGGTCTAGCTTATGTTGTTTCTGTCTAGTCGAAGTTTCGTGTTCTTATGTCACCAAGGTCCTTCTATTTAGCTGGCTGTTGCACTTTAAATCTATCGAGGCTTCATATTTTCCCATTGGTCAGGTGTAAGAGTTTGAACAAGGAGATACCATCTCAGCTGTCGTCTTTGTTTCTTGATGGTTCAAAAGTGCGAGTTTCTGTGATAAGGGAAAAGAGTAAGATGACGTAACATTCAGGCTAACCATACAGAATGCCAGCTTCTGCGATGCTGAAATACAAATCAAACAGCTCGATAAGATAAATGCTTTAATGTGTTTGATGACTATGTTGAAAAGTAGAATTATGTCTGTAAATTGTTATTAAATATGTATCTTTGACAATTCTCTCCTTTTTCTTATACGCAGTAAAGGAACTTACTTTCCGCATAGTTATCGTATTTAAAAGAAGGAAAAGGTGCATTTATACAGGCTATAAAACCAAGTTCAAAGTATTTCAAATGATACTGATAGACTCAGATACCTATAACATCCTATTATACTGAACAGTTCGAATAAAATTTAAAAAATATGTTCATGGAATATGCAGATCATGCAAAATATGCAGATCATGGGATTTAACAATAAAAAAAATTAATAGTTGGAAGTCGTCGATAGAGAACTCTTGGCACGAAACCATATGCAAATGAACAAGAACAATAGTCATGCTATAAAACTGATAGATAATGTGCCAAATAATAAGTTGAGCGCCTCACATCAAATGAAACCCATTGATCATTCTGCAAGTCTTAATATTGCTTTGCGTTTCCTATCGAGAGTACAAGTGAATGAGTTTTGGCCATAGGATATCTTACGGAACATGGGATATCTTACGGAACATGGGATATCTTACGGAACATGGGATATCTTACGGAACATGGGATATCTTATAGGCTGAGTTTCCCGTAAGCATTGCTGTGAACACACAGAGAATTTGAATAAGAATTTCATTTTTCATTTCTTCATTCCATGTAACAACTGCCATTATATTTAACATTATGTAATGGCATGGTACGGATTCATTGAGTGTTTCATTTAGCCCCCCTCCCCTTTATTGAAGTAATCTTACCGAATGGCCTTTTTGATGTACAGTCATAAGTAAACGTTACAGTAAGCTTCTGGAAGAACAGGTTGTCCTGACACAAAGACAACGTGTCTATTTGGACACCATTGTGTTATAATGGTAAACTGCTGATTCTATGAAACGCTCAAAAATTGTGATTTGAGTAAACCTCTCTGGTGAAAGTGCCATCTCGCGTACCTTTCAGGGTACAAGACAGCCTAGATGGACACCCTGGCTACCTAGATCACAGGATCTGAATCCTTGTGGTTTCTGTCTTTGGGAGCTTCGTAAAGATCTCTAGTGTCAAGAACGTGCAAATAGTTCAACACAGCTGAAAGCCAACATGTTTTCCTTATTCCGTAAAATGCGATGTGGGGGGCCATTAATGACGCGTTAATATGCTTTCCACATGTTGTTGACAGAAAATTTGCGTTATTGATTACAGCTCCCTCTACTGGCAAAAATTCTAACAATCAATGTTTTCTGGCTAAACTTCAATCCCATGACCTAATTAGATAACACGTATTTGAAGTTGCGTTCAACTCCATTCTACATAACATGAGCTACTGACTTCTGTGCACTGTCAATTTAATTTTAATCACCCTGTACCTTTGGATGCAGAGAAACTTGAAAAAAATATATTAATAAAACGATAGTAATATTCCTTTCCATAGAAAGGCAAAAATATTTTTAAAAAATAACAAAACGCTTGTCAAACAAATTAAACATCAAATATTGAGCTTTATATTACAGAATTTGAACTACATATTATTTAAAATGTTTTTGTATATGTTAATTATCATCCAGTTCCTCAAGTTTGGACACAAATAGTCGGAATTTTGTTTCTTCGTATGAAATTCAGTTTGTCCTATAATAATACATAGTTTTTATGCCATAACATATTTTCATTTTTATCAAATATTAACCAGTATTGTAATTTTAATTCTGATATAAATAAATTCCCGCTTAATGGCTTAATAAACTTTCCGTTCCAAATTGCGTGCAATGCATACTGTATATTACAATTCAAATATTCACGCTATTTTGGTTTTACAAAATAAGATGTTACAGAGAAATTAAAGTAGAATAAAAATATGTTTTAATGCCTTCAATGAAATAAAATAATTCAATGCAAACATTTTTAACCTGAGGTATTTTTTTAATAAAACAAAACGAATCTTATATATAAACATGATAATATTCAGATAGCAGCTTATAACATTCTTCTTTTCAGAAGAAAACGTCTTATTTGAAAAATAGAAACATAAATTATACTACTGGTTCTCATCCATGAGGTTATTAACAGTCGTTCCTTTATTTTAATAATTAGACATAAGAAATTATGACAATAAGGATCATTGAACAAATTTTTTACTAACTATTGGGAAGAAAATTATCTCTACGACTTATATATAATAAAATATTATAAATTTAAAGACTTATATATGCCTTCAGAATTTGGTAAACTTTTTTTCTTTTTATTTCGAATCCATTATACGATATAGTATACAATACATTTGCGAAACACTATTCTGCGCTATGTTTATAAATTTATTAATATCAAGCTTTCGCATACTACTTATACTCGTATTTGTATGTCACTCCAATTCTTGAAATCCAATCAGAAAAACTTTGGTAAGAATTTTTTTAAGTCATAAGGAGAGACACATTTCTTGTAAAAGTAATAAAAAAGAATTGAAACTCTGGGAATTATTCATCGTTATTGCAAAATAAGAAAATTCTAAAATCCATCAAAATATTTTCTTTAAAATTTTTGTGAGGAATAAAAAAATCGCTTTATAAAGAACTCAGTACTGTTAAAAAATCAAGTTAATAGAGAAGTTCTAGCTGAGAATTCAAAGCAAATTAGGTAATATATTTAATTAGAAAGGGGAGTTGAGAGAAATAAACTTTCAAAAGTATTTGTTAGAATAACTTTTTTTATACTGTTTTGTTTTCTGCCATTTCTTT
The DNA here is from genome assembly GCA_019974015.1 of Nephila pilipes. Taxonomy (NCBI): domain Eukaryota; kingdom Metazoa; phylum Arthropoda; class Arachnida; order Araneae; family Nephilidae; genus Nephila; species Nephila pilipes. The sequence continues at coordinate 9,930 of BMAW01127542.1, read as the reverse complement.
CTAAAAAACTAGAAATACACGGAATCAATCTCCATTGACGTACCTTCTTGTTTATATCGAAAGAAATTGTCACGGGTGACGTTACTCTCAAATGATATTTATAGGGATTCCCACAAAGATCGATAGCTGATGCAGACTTTTCGAACCATTTGGATTTTTCTTACATGATTGTTTGATAGTTTCGAATGTTCTTAAAAATTCTTATTGTATATTTCTAGGTAGGAAAAGGTTTTTTAATTTATATTATTATCTGCAGGATTGGAATTGAAGTAATTACAAAGGTGAAACAAATCTCACCGTGGTCGCTGTAATCTATAAGCCATGATCGCGGACTCTCGACAGTTGTATTTCGTCGAGTAGTAGTTCGAGCTTTGATGTGACTGAAGACCCTACCGTGTAATCGGGTCTGATGCACGTTAAATCTGTCGAAGTTCAAAGTGGTCCCGTAGCTTGGAGTGGAAGTTACGAGAGGGAGGTGCCAGTTCAGGTGCTGTCCTCGTGACTTCACCGAAGTTCAAAACGGCGAAGTCCATCGCCAATATTCCTCATGTTGATTCTAGTACGACTTTAATAAAACCAATTAATCTACCAATCAAAGCATATCTGTATTTGATTATAGATGGTGTTGCTAAGGAATGTTAGAGTTTTCATTGTGTGCTGATATCTACTAAACAGAGTCAAAACATTTGACACTGATTCATATGTTAGATATGACTTAAATCTCGCAGATTTGTTACCGTCGTTTTGACGTGGATTCATCATTAAACACTGGAAACCAAGCCACAATTAAACCATTGAGATATATTCAGTGAATCTGGTTCAAAGAAGGCAAAAACGGCCACGGAAAAGCTTAAGGCGGTGAGTTTTCGGATACGAAGAACGTTAAACTGATAGATTGCTTCGAAAAAATAAAAACAATCACTAGATAATAGTAAATGAGCTATTCCATCTCATTCCTAATGTCCAATTATCCACATTCCTAACTTGGTTATCTTTTTAAACATCCCTCGTATTTATGATGATATTGAATAATTGAAAACGAAATTAGTTTAACTTATTATCGATTTTTTTTTCCGAAATCAAAAACGTCATTTATAGAATAGAAAAGTATTTTGTATATTCATGTTATCACCGTTTTTCTTATTGTTAATCTAAAAATTTCCTCATCGACAGAACATTATGTTAACCATTCATTATCGGCATCGTATGAAGTAAAGTTTTTTTAATATAATGTACGTGTTGTAATATATAGTTCTGAGGAATATAAATAATAGTATTAGTTTCTTTAAAAGAGATATTATTATATGGTTCGTTTTTGTTAGCATATGTAATAAGTTAATTTGATTTTAAAAATTAAATATTTTCATTTGAAAAAAACATTTAATTAAAAATTATAGCCAGGATATTCCTTCGAATTTTGAAATCGCATGTACCAAAAGGACTTTTTAAATACATTTCCTTGCAAAAAATATTTTTCCGGTCAACTTGTTGTTTAATACAATCAACAATATACTTAATAACCATAAGTGAATCTGAGATCCATATTTTATTATTACAGGAAATAATATTTTTGGTCGAATGTGATAAGAAACATTATCACATTTATACATTTTTAGCGCAAAACAGGATACAAGATTTAGTTACTTTCTTATATATTATAATTTTAGAAGCAAATAAAAAATAAATTCAATTTTCGTATTCATACCTATTTGATGTAATATATTTTTTTTTATAAACTACAATTATTTTGTATCATATTTTCATATTCTAAATTAACAAGTAAAATATAGATCAGGATAATACATATAAGATAATATCTTTTATTTTACATAAAACTTTCAAAATCAAATGATTTACTAAAATGCAATACATATTTATACATTCGTGTAATTTTCCCAGAATTTTTTTTTAATTGTTGAAATCTTTGTTAAATATTTATATAGAACTCCTATGTTATCGTGTTTAGGACGTGCAAAAGCACAAAGGCGTTTAGGTGTTCATAACATTTAATTAAATCATTTACAGGCAAAACACTTATAAACATAAAACAAATTTGAGTTATCGTTTACAATGCTACTTCATCCTTCTGTTTTCCCTAGTTCGCTTCTGACAGATCCGCCAGATTATAATCTCGTATGATGCTGCACTATCGCCCTCTACATTACTACAAGCTGCGGTTTATTCCAGCTCCACATCTATTTAACGTTAAAGGAGATAAAAACTTCCTGTTTCGGGGTATCATTATTATTCTATATATTACATTACAAATTAAAAATTTATGTCTAAATTAACTATAGATCTAATCCTTAACTGTGTTTAAAAACTTTTTTTTGTATGTCTAATGATATAATATGAGAGCATTGATATACCGAAGATTGGGAATTATGTCCCTTGAACAATTAAAAAATATCGAATATTTACTCTTTACGAATTTATTCTTGATGAGAAATCAATGTAGGGGTCTGTCGCAAAAGCTCTTTTTAAAATTCTGAAAATCTTTTAGTAATGGATAGGGAAGAAAATTACTTTTTAAAATCTAATGAAAACTGAATATTTAATCCCGAAGCTTGGAATAACTTAGTACAGTAAAGAATTTCTAATTAGAAGTGTAAAACAGGACAAAAAACTAATGAATAAGTTCAGTAAATACATTTTAATTCTTAAACTATTATAAGAGGAATATTTTGGTAGAAAAATCTTAATTGTGATTTGAATTACATATTAAAAAGTATGCTTTGGATGTTTTGGATAAAAGTATACTTGAATTTAATTTCAAACGATTTTCGTTTTATAGCTTATGCTTTCCATGTAGTTTCTTATTTTTATTATTATGCTTAAATTGAGTTCTATATGCGTGTGTTATGGTTTGCATAATAGATTTCCTTTCTAAGTGTTATGTGAAATGCATGAGAGAGAGTCAATTGTTTTAAATAAATATGGTTAAAAAAATCTTTTGTATGAATAGAGCAAAATTGACGATATACAATAACATTTATACAGCATGAATCAAAATATATTATTTGTTGACAAAGCTTTAGAACAGAAAATGTTTATATCTTTCAGTATGATTTTAAAACGGAAATGTTCCAAGAAGCATTGTTGTGTCTATTAGAGAAAAACTGTTTATTTTCGAGAACATTCTTGCAGAGAATTCTTGCAGTATTTAAAAGTGTGATGTAATATCTCTATTCATCGCAATATTTTCTATTATTTCGACGATGTAAAATAATAATCATACTATATTGTATAAAATGCATTCTTTGTTTAAATATACGGATACATTTTTCGAATAAAAAAAAACAACTTATATCTTTCATTATGCTTTAATACAGACATGTTCTAATAACATTTGCATGTTTTGTAGACGACAATTGTTCCTGTTCATTTAAATCCATTCAAAAATTGGGAAGTTTTAGTGTTTGAAAACTGATGTAGTATTTCTATTAATATCATCTTTAGATACTGTATTTTTCATACAATATTAAGATATTTTCCCCCTCCAAAACTTTTATTTCTAAAATAGATAAAAATAAATAAAGTTTTTAAGTAAACTTTTTACAAGAAAACTGTGCTTTTTATACTATACAATGAAGGTTAATTTAGCGTGATGAAAACATTATCAAGTAACGGAAAAAAAAGAGAATATGCAATTACAAGCAAAGATGGTTTCGCTGCTTAGCTGGAAATTTTAGAGCTGCACAGAAAGCTTTTAATTTTTATCTGAACAAGTGATTTTATGCAGTGGTGTTCAAAATTGGAAGAATTTGTGCTTTTAGTTAAATTTTTCGAAAATTACTACACAAAAAGTAGAATCAATGTTTTCAAGGATACAAATTTTTAGTTTTGATAACTAAGTATACACGCTAGCGTGGGATGTGCACTGATAGGAAGATGATTAGTAAGTGAATATAGCGATTTTCGTGCTGTGTTCATTTGCACACCTTGCCGATTCTGGAGAGATTATCTTGAGAAAATACAGTGAAATTGAAAGCAAAGAGTTAAAACGAGTTTATACCAACGTACAAATAATAAAATGAAGTAGCGAATCGTCTGTATGGTTGTGGGTAAGAAGCCACAAGTGCAGATCTCAGTGCAATAAGTGCAGTAGTGCAGTAGCATAACTTATGTACAACATTTGGAGATTGTTAAATGATATTTGATCTCAACATAGAAGATCATACGAGATCGTCCAATAGCCTCGACGATCAATTAAGCTCGGAAATAATCCATTACATAGTTTCGTGACAGGAGAGCAGTAGCTTCTCAGGTACATCATGAGCTTCATTTGACAATATGAATCCATGTTTTAAGGGTTATCGCTTTCAGGCGGCTACATGAGAGAAACCAATTTTCAGGTAGACCCGATGTTTCCGTTCCCCTGACTTCTGCTCACAACTGAGTACAATTAGCAATGGTGTAGAGAACATTGATCCTGAAGCATGGTTTAGTAGGAGGCCGTAATATTTTCGAATGAATCCAGATTCTATTTAATCTCTGGTTCTTGAGTTACGTAAATGTTTGCAAGAATTAAAATTCTTGCACCTTTAAACTGAAAGTTTTTTGAATAAAGTAACATCTAAAATTTTACACTATCCTTATCTTCGTTTACATAAAGTTAAGTCAGGTAAACATAAAAAAATAAGAAACATTCACGTAACCATACATTTTGCTTTAAGTGGAACAAAATTATTTCAACACATATAAGTGGAAAGTAGGCAACAAAATGTCACATTTATTTTTGAGCGCCCTCTCGTTGAAAAATGAGTAGAATTTCGACAATATTAATGTTTTTTAAACTAATTCTCACTGTTACCCTTGCACCCCAGAAGCATTTAGAGGGGAAAAAATCATAACTGCTTCCTTTGCATTTGATTTATTACAAGAAGTCCTCTGTTATATTTGCATTTTCAATTCAGAATTTTAAGCGAATGGCAACGCAGTTACGATTGTTTTGAAATGTTTTTAGTTTAGCGAGAGAGGCAACACGTTGTTGTTGTTCTATGGAAATAAATAAGCTTGTCGTTCTTGTTGTGTTCTAAATGATTGTTAGCTTCTTATTCTTGTTAAGAAAAGCTACTTTATTTCGGTGAATCTGAGATTTAAATAAAGTGAGTGGTATTAGCAATCAGAGAATAGAAAACAAACTTTATTTTGAAAGAGATAACGTACGAGGTTTTTAAGATTGCTTAATAAGTGACGTTCGATTGTACGTTAAATACATAGTTGTGTCCGCGACAGGACAATAATGAATGTCCCGAATATATTTCATGTTGTAAAAGGATTTAAAAAGGAAGAGAGATTTAAAAACTGTAGCAGAAGTGCTTGGCATATCAATACCAGCGAGTATTACGATATCGGGATTAAAATATTTAATTATAAATAGTAGCGAATATAAGGATGGTGCTGAGTTTGTTAAAGAAATATTGGCGACAACCGTTGAAGAAAGAAGAAAGAAGAAAAAAAAAAAAAAAAAAAAAAAAAAAATTTGCAAAAGAAAGACTATTGGAGCCGGAAAAGAAGAGGCTTGATAATGAAGTAGAGTTGGCGAGAATTAGAATAAGAGAAGAAGTTTCTTTATTATTTGATTGTGTATGGTCAAGAGATTTTGTTTAAAAGAATGACACCATGAGAAAATTTACCAAGTCGTTTTGATTCGATTACTTTCCTGTGCTTCGTAAGCGTTTAATAATACATCTCAGTAATAACAGTAGATCATACTTCATAGATTCAAAGAGGTGAGATCACTGCGATGAAAGAAGAACGAAATGCATGGCCACGGCAATAACCCTGTTATCATTTTTCACCCATTCCTTTCCGAGCGTAGCGAGTGAACGCTCGCGAATAGTTTCTATCAAACCAGCAACTGCATTTCAGGTCCATCTTCAATTTTCTAAATATCATAATATTGGAGCATTTTCCTGTATTCCGTTACGTATTGACTGTGTCTAAAATTAAACAAAATGATTTCAATGAATTCTCCATAGTAAGAGAATTAAGTCTATGGAACTGTATAATCATGTTAAAAACTACATTCGGTTATAATTTATAAAGTAATGATGCACCATAAGAAAATTTTAGCATTTGCCTCCAACATTTTAGATAATAACGAAAAAGAAGCAAACTAGTGAAATCAGTTTGTACGGATGTAATACGCAACACAATTATCATATGAATATAATTATGCTCGAAATTCATAAATCTATTGATATCAAAGTTTCGCGTATGAAACGCATTTAAATGTTACATTATTTCCTGAAATCCAATTAGAAATATATGAGAGGTCATCGTAAGGTTTTAATTATTACTTATCATCATCAATTATTGTCACATCTAACTGGTGCATGGGGTTACATGGTCTGCACGCCATTCAACAGGTCTGAAGCTGTCTCTCGGGTACTTTCACAATTTAGAAAATGAAATGAATTTCTTTCTTCTGTGATTGACGGCGACATGTGGCCCTCGGTTTTCCTCTCTTCCTCTTTCCATTGGATGCTAATATCAGCGCAATTTTTTATGTTATCATTTCATAGCAATCTAGGTGCATGTCCAATCCATGTCTATTTTATATTTGACCAGAAATAGGCTTCGTAGATGCTTTGATATACAATTATAAATTTGAAATTTTATCTATATATCTTAAGAATCCTTCAGAAGCACGTTATTTAAAGGAAGAAAAAAAAGATAATAATGTTTTTAACATCTAGATAATGTTTATTTTGTTGAAAATAATTATCCTTATGATATAATGCAAATTATACCATTTTAAAGTTAATAAGTTGCAAGGAGTCGTAGATTGAAGAACCCATAGTACTGCAAAATCTTTGAACCGGAATGTCGTAAAACCGTATTTTTAAAAAACCTTTTAAAAATAACGAGATAGAAACTTAATTTTTATTTATAGTTTCTCTAAATAGACACCATCCAAAGTTATATATTTCTCCCGATGCTTCTTGACCTTACCTCGAGGGCTATTGGCGATGGACCTAGCAATTTTGAGCCTTGGTTAAGGGACAAGGACAAGATCTGAGCTGGCATCTCCATCTCCAAAATTCCACACCTACCTTACTGGAGGACTTGGGACCTTGACCAGATTTAACGTACATCAGCCCCGGCTACACGGCGGGTCTTTAGTGGCATCAAGGTTCGAACCCACAACGCGACGAAAACATCGTCGGCCACGCGCCCGAAACCATGACCACTAGGCTACAGTGGCCACTTCCTGTGACCAAACAAATCAACTTTATTAGCTGTAATTTGCAATACTACGTACATAAGGATCAGTTCTTATGCGGAATAAATTTTATCGAGATATCTTGGTTGTTTCTTAACAATAATTAAGACTTCATGGAACTCGCTCGTGTTTGTAGGAAAGTAGTTATTATAGATATTTAAAATGACACCGATAAAAAGCGAGTTTTTTGAACATGGGATTTCTTTCAAACTTCACACTTTGCCAACATAATTTTTATACCTTAAATTTTAAGAGCAAAATGGATGGTTGAGTCAAATTGAATTTATTCAATAACTAGTTTTAATAATTTATTTTATTATTTGACTTTTGTTAAATTTATCATCTAAAATAAATACGTGTAAACTTTTTTTTACCTCAATTAAGCATTGAAAAGTGAACGAAAAATAAGATTAAATAAAAAACATATTTTCCACTAATTTTTTAACGAAATAATAACTAACAAAAGAGTTTTTAAGCAATGACCGATTCACCTTGGCTACCATTTGGCGACTTGGTGAGAAGCTTGGCGTGAAATTCAATTCTTTAAATAATTAGTTTTAGTCAATTAATTTTTATTCATTAAAATTAAATTATCCTATTGTCATCCAAAACAATCGCGTAAATAAAATATCAGCTCAATTGAGCGTTTCAAAATATGAGAAAAAAGCTTTTAAAGTTTTGACCCAGACATACAATGTGAGTAGAAGAGATCCCGTTAATAATGAAAACATTATGAAATTTTTCATACAATTAGTGATTAAGTAATCAGCTCTGATGGAGTTTCAGTCCACTGATGTAAGAAAATAAATTTATATAAAAACCAAGAATTCAGTAAAATGTATTTCATTACAAAAATATAATGAATAAAAAGAACTAACTCTACAAAATCCAATACTTCCAGAAAGTAAAGTTAATAGAAAAGAGCATTCAAAACAAATTAGACAGTACATTGGATTGAAAGCGAATTCAGAGAATAAACTCTGGAATATGTTTGTAGGAACAGTTTCCCAACTTTTAAATTGTCTTATTTCCTTCTATTTCGTTCGAAAAGAACCAGAGACACACGAAATCAATCTCGATTGAAGAGTGTTGAAAGAATCTTGTTTATATCGAAAGAAGTTGTCACGGGTGACGTTCCTCTCAAACGATATTTATTGAAATTTCCGCGAAGATCGATTGCCGATATAGACTTTTCGAACCCTCTGTGTATTCCATCCCTCTTTTGTCGGAGAGCTTCGAATGTTCTAAGGAATGGATGTTGAATATCTTTTGGGGTAAAGGACTAAAATAATTTATTTTGTACGTGCAATAAAATATGGGTAACGAAACTTAAATAATGAAGAATAAAGTAGTTGAACTTCTGCTAGGAGAAAAAAACTTGTTTTCCGCAGGAATTGTAATATTTACTTATAAAATCTTCAATACTTTTCAAATTTTTTGAATGTATTTTAAAAAGAAATATTTTCCCTCATAAACAAGCAGTTTCATACACCATATTGGAAATGTTACAGTATTCTTAATAGGATAGCAGCTTCATTTTTATTAAAAGTGCGATATGATGTAACATCACAAGTTAGAAGTAAAAACACGTATGTGTCGCATATCCTTTGTTAACATTACAGAACATTATAAAATGAACAAAAGTTTCAAAATAATTGCGTTTTGCAAGTGATATCTATTTGTAATTTTATTTTCTCAAAAATAGTACAGTTATCTTGTACACACACTGTTTTTACATTTCTCTATATTTTAAGTATATCTGATAGTCATTTATAAAAAATAGGATGCATGATTTCGCAAAAAATATCAATATCAAACCCTAAAAAAAATATGCCCATGAATATTGTTTACCGAAAAATGAGTGAGAGTGTGACGGTGGGGGCTTATACGGCACAAGAGCCAAAAATGGTAATACTGCGTCACAATATGTATAACTATGATCTAGACGTTAGAAAGAAAAGAAAAAGACAGGTTTAAATTGATTGACGAGAAGAAGGGTCGGTAATAGACAGGGATCGCTAAGGTAGCCCGGGGACGCATCATCCATATTTACGAAATCCAGTAATCCCCATGGAAAAGAAAAAGATCATTATTGTTCCACAGATTTATATTGCCTATTTTTGCCAACGAAGGTAAGTCCCTGAGACGTTCTTAATCGAAAAAGCAATTGCTTCATTCTATGTTAAATATCTATTTAACCTTAAAAAATTCATGTTTAGCGATGTCGTAATTCATTTATAATCTCACCACTATTACGATATTAATTAAAACTGTTCCATCCAAATCCAAAAGAAAATCGTATCCTTAATTATGTTTTCAAAAATTTGTTTGGCATGCTTAATGATGTAGTGGAAATACAGAATCAACTAAGGCTGGGAAGCCCCCCTTGGATAATTAAAAAACAACAAATATTAACTGTTAGGAATTGATTCTTGATGAGAAATCAAAGGAGAAGTCTTTTAACAAAGCTGTTTTTAAAACAATCAAAATTGTCTAATAATGGTTGGGAAAGAATAATTTTAAAAAAACATATTTAAAGAAGAAGCTTGAAATAACTTAGTTAATTAAAAAAAATCTATAATCAGGAGTGTAATGCATCTTCAAGATGAATAATTGATTAACAGAAATAGGATTGAAATGTTTAAATTCTTTAATTACTATAAGATATGTAATTATGATATTATTAATTAGATAAATAT
>BMAW01127539.1:0-50897 GCA_019974015.1 Nephila pilipes | reverse complement strand
TGAAAAAAGAAAAAAAAAAAAAAGCAATTAGCACAGTTATAGATTATCATCAAATACCATATCATGTTTTATGGAGATTTTTTATTTGTGTATTAAGTTTTTAAACCCAATATTTCCATAAATTTTTTAATTGATTCTTCATTTCATCGTTCATTTTAGTTGATAACTTTAAATATGTGCTACTGTACATAAGATATGTGTTTTATATATCTTTTGAAAATTTTTAATTACGTATTTTATTTTATTTTCACGAAGAGTGATTTACAATGGTTTACAATTGCTTCTAGGGTAAGTTAGTTAATTAATTATTCTAAGTATATAATTCTCTTTAAGAAACATTGAAATCTTTATTTGCATTTTCTGAAAAATTGTGATTTAAATTTTTTTATTACGAAAAATCTCATTTCTTAAAAAGTATTTCATGTATTGAAATGAAATTTTACCACAGTGTTCAGTAAATTTCTAGGAATGTTGTGAATTTCAAACACATCTTTTAAGTATATAACTAATTATTTTAGAGCTATTTCTTATATTTGAGAAAGTGATATACTTGTAAAATTATGTTGTGTTCATAAGTTTTGGAATAACTCAGTAAGTTTAAGAGATAACTGCCCTTTCCCGCATCACAACACAGAAACAGTATAAACCATTGTAACTAAAAATATTGTGTTTCACAAATATTTCTTTTTTAAATAAACGAACTGTTCCAAAGATAAGCATTAAGGTACTTTAAAGACGCTTTTGTTTAAGCATTTAATAAGAAAATATTAATATTATTTTCTTATGTATCTGATATTTTTAACATTAGTAACAATTAAAATTATTGCTTATATACGATTCTTTGCATTTTTTTGTAAATTGCATAAACACTTTGATTACAATTATATTTATTTGAGAACAAGTGAACTCTGATTTATTTTATTCATGAAATACAAATTTTGAATAAATTCATTTTTTTTGCTAACGTATTTGTTTTAAGATATGCATATTATATTGAAATTTAAACTACCAAAAATTATACCTGATTTGTTATAATCTAATTTTTGATCTAATAAAAAAATATAGCTGTTTTTAGGTACAATTTGTAAGATGGACTATGATTAGTAGAGGAAAATTATTTTTACATATTGTGAATATTTTGGACCGAACTAAGACATATATTTTAGTCCCTTTATGGTATGAGAAGCAAATCGTAAGCAATTTTGCGTTGAGGTTGATATTGAATATTTTAAAACCTCCTCGGCTATTCAAAAATAGGGTGGTTTACTTTGAAACCAGCACACACACAGCACAAATAGAGTGCATTTTGAAATTATATGATCCGCTTCGGTCATGTTATTTAAATTTGGAAAAAAAAACCCATCACCCTTTCTATAAATCAAAACATACACTCTGCTTTCTCTACAGCCAGACATTATTTTTCTATAAAACTACCCAAGAAATGAAATATGATAACATTTGAGCTACAATTTATTTTATTGCAATATAGTACGATATATGAGGATTCATTCGTATCATTAATACTAAAGAATAAACTAACAATTCTGTATAGTTATAATCCTGGGATTATGGATACATTTCTAAAATTTAAAACTGCTTACAAAATTTGTTATGAATTCTTTGAGGAAATGTCTGTCAACTTCACTGAACTAAAGTGTTTTAAGTGTACTGTTTTGAAAGACAAAATTAAAAGGGTTAAATTTTCTATCGTTGCCAATTTTGTAATAACTGATATGTAAGATGAAGTTATCGATGGGAATTTTCTGTTATAAGATATAATACGAAGATGTATTTAAAGTTTGAAAACACTAAAGAAACGGAAAGGTGAAAATTAAAATGTGGGTCGAAGATGGTTAGAAATATTTTGACATTTTGAAGAATATATATCCCATTAAAATTTAAAATTATTTATTAAATGTGAAGTATATTGCCGTGGCACAAATATGGATGTAGATGGGGTATTTCGCTTAGAGCAGAGGTATTCAACCTTTTGCATTTTGAGAAAGGAACCCTTTGTGCTTACCAACACCTTCAAGGAACCCCTTGATCAAACAGCAGAAAAAATAGGATATCAAAGCTCTTTATCCTAATCAAATTTACAAAATTATCATTGCATTTCTATTTTATCATATTAGAAACGTCTTAGTAAGATTAGTGAATGGTAAGCTGGCTAATATTCTTTTTTATTGGGGGGGAGGGGAAGTTTCTAAAATATAGCCTATGAATAACAAGCAAAAGCAACAATTTTTTTTTAAATATAACAAATTAATGAAAAGAAATTTTTTAATGACTTGGCAGTGATTGTTTTTTATTGCAAAGTATTTTTACGTCTGGAATAATTTCTGAAATCTGCAACTTAATGCCTTCTTCAGCATCCAATCTGTTATCCAATAGCATATGATATTAGATGTTTCACAATTCTTTCGGCAATTTCATGATATTCTTTTCTAATGTCAAACATAATATACATAATATCGACTTAACTAAATTTTAATTTCAATTGAGTGTATATCAATCAAATTGATATACACTCAATTATTTCTTTTGTTGGGAGTTCGAAGGTTTTCTTCTTTTATTGAGTTTTAGTTTTTTTTTATTAACGTCGCTCTAGAAGCAACACGAGGGCTATTGGCGACGGACCTCGTAATTTTGAACTTCGGTCAAGTGACGAGGACGGCACCTGAGTTGGCACCCCTCTCTCCTAACTTCCACACCACACCAACTGTTTTTATTGAGAGTTCAGAGGATTCGCAGTCTTGAGAAGGATTTTGGATTCAATATATTTTTTTCATTTTGAACAGGATTCAAGAAATATTTTTTGCAGATCCGATAAATGTTTGACCAAACTAATTTTTACATTTTTATCGGGATCAGCGTTACCGTTCACTAAAATATTATGCAAATTACCAAAGCATTTAATATTATCTTTCAAAATAAATTTTGCCCAAAATTTCAATTTTAAAACAGTGGTGCCCAAATTTACTTCATACCTTGAAAACTATGAATAAGTGTGTGATTCTTTATTTGAGCCAAAAAACGCAGACTAATATGTGACCCAATACGTCTCGATTAATGTATTTGAAACACGTGACCTTTACGAAATTTAAGATTTTTTTTCCCTTAAATTATTTATTTATATTTATTTTAACAAGCAAACTGCTTTTGATGATTGAATCTTCTATCAAAATTAAAATTTTAATAAAATTCTGGTGCTTTGATTAAACAAATAATGCTTGATAGCAAATACTAATCATTACTCTTTTTTCAAAACATGCAAACAATCTTATATTTTCTTAGTCTCTTATTCAACAATGAATAAAGGGTGCTTTTCCCCAGTTAAAATCGTAATATTAAAATTATAAAAAAAAAAAAAAAAAGGTTTTAAAAATGACAGAAAAAAAAATTTCTATTGTTTGTAGCAAACAAATATTTTCAACTATTAACCCACCAATTTTTTTCAAGCTATATTTTTTATTCTTCATTTGTTGAAACACTTCGATTGAAACTCAATAGATCGAGCGAATACTTTCCAAGTTCTTATGTGAATAATCTGAACCCTGTTTCTGCTTGCTTGCAGCCTGCCTTACAAGATTCCCCCAAGGCAACGAAATCGCTTATCAAAGCATCGGATCTAGGCAATAAAATGCCAACCGGAGGGGTTGTCTCGACCACCCGTGTCATAAAAGGGGGGAGGGAAACAGAAGCATCTTGCATTTTCGAAGGATTTGTGAATGAAAAGCGAAAACTTTTTTAGCTGTGTTGAAGTAGATCGCTTTCGGAATAGCTTTACACAAAAAAGTAAAACGCTCGGAGGGTTAATGTGCAGATGGGTTTTGTGTGTGTATATATATATATAGAGAGAGAGAGAGATGTAGAGTGCCCATGTTTGAGAAATTCTACCCTGTCTAAAATGGAAAAAAAAAAAAAAAAAAAAAAAAATCCAAAAAAAAAAATTCTAATATTTAAGAAGAGGGATCCAAAAGTGTAATTTAGCGCCTTGGTTATAAGAGAGAAAATGAATCTTGATAAATTTTAAGAACTGAGAAATTATAACTGTGTTCAAATATATCTGCATGCAAAGATTAACTAAAAAGAAAATGTTTTTTTTTAAACAAAAAGGAAAAAAGCAGACTTGGTCAATTTAGCCTGCAAAATGAATGAAGCTGTTCCACCTAATAGTAAAGTAATCAATTTAAGAAACATAATGAAATCAGAAAATTATGAAGAAGGTTTTGTCAAAGGATTTATTAGATATGATTACTGAGATAAGGAAAAACACCATAACACCTTCTCATTCTGATGCTGACAAAGCACCCTCTGCAGCTGGACTAACAATATAAAGAAACAATAATTATATTGTTTCTTTTTCTAATAATTTTAAATTCAATACAGTGACTATATGCGAAACATAAAAGTAGGCAGATGAAGATATCATTTACAAAATATTTAAATTAAAAAATTAATATTACTAAAAATAGTAGCAATATGAGAGGGTGATCAGAAAAATTTCTGACCTAACAAAGATACAAGACATTTTTTTCTTTAAATTTATTGTTCTACATAGTCTCCCCGTGATGCTCCCATCTATTTAATCCATCTTAATAGTACTCGTGTCTTTCTCTGCAAAATAATCGTTTATAAAGGTGATGGCCTTCTCATTTGACAAAAATCTCTGTTTCCCAAGTACAATTTTTACATTAGGAAACAAAATGAAGTTGCTTAGGGCTAGTTGAGGACAGGAAGGAGGGTGGTCCAGCAATTCAAATGTAAAATTCATGGATTTTCACCATGGAAATCGCTGAAGTGTAAAATTGCGCATTGTCTGGTGAAACAGAATTTTTTCCTGCAAATGTGGCTGTTTTCTCACAATTTCTGCCTTCAGTTTGACAAGTATTGATAGATAGTATGTTCTTGTAATGGTTTTTCCTGTTTGAGGATAATTAAAATACTCCATGAATATCCCACAAAACAGTTAAAATCATCCCCCCCCCCAAAAAAAAATAGTTTTTACTTTTTTTTGGAACTGATTCCCTCTTCCCAGTCCATTATTTTTATTCTATTTTTGTTTTGGGCACATAATACAGAATTTTTTTTACAAGTTTCATCTACAGTAATTAATTGGTGCACCTAAACTGCACCAACAGAGCATTAAAAATGATCATTCCAACATGTGTCTGGTCTACTGTGAACAAACACTGTGCCCAATGCGTGGACAGCTTTCCCATGCCTAAAATCTTCATTCAATATGTGACAAATATGTTCTTTTCTAAAATGGCTGAAATTTTAGTGAGTACCTGCCAAAAGATGCACACATTCTCTAGCTTTTTTTGATCAGTGCTACCACCTTCATGCTAAGGTCGGAAACTTTTCAGACCACCCTTGTAAATTACCGTATTGAAAACTGGTTTTATGTAGAATTTGTCAAAAATTAAATTTCTTTGGAGGGAGAAGGATAAAACAGGCAGATAAACAAAAGGTGTAAAAGGAATCTTTAAGAATTTTTTTTTATTTCATATTTTACTGGTTAATGGGATTACATCAACAAAAAGTAATCTTCAATGATTAAAAAAATAGTGCAGTGTAATTTATATATAATTGAATTTCTAAAATTTAGTACACCACAAGCAGTTCATTTTTCAATGTATAAATATGAAATTCTATAACAAAATAAATGCAAGAAGCAAATAAAAACATCTATTTTTCTTCTTGGGATTGTAGTTCATTTTTACAGATGTATATTTGGCTGTTCACAAATGTATGGATGTGAATGAAATAACTATTCATCACAAGTAATTTCATGCAGTTATAATGTCATGGGAAATTTAACAATTGATAAAATTACAGACAGGTGTTGGTTTGGAGTATTTATGAATTCCAATATAACATATCATGTTGTTGGAGGTATGGTATTCAATTCCTCGTGAAATGAATGGATGAAATGATGTTTGTAGAATAAATGTACAGACATTACACCACTTTGAATCTCTCAGCTCTTTTTTTCTTTTTATCCTACAAGCAGAAAATTGATTCAGAACTAGGATTAAAAACAAACAAAAAAAAGTTTTTCTTTGCTAATAATACCTTTAAATATGTAAGAGTTCTAAGAAAATAGAGCAATAAAATTAAAACAATTATTTCACTCTTTTGGTAAGTACAACATACAAATCATAACAGACCATTTAAAAAATTTTTTAATGTGTTACTGAGATACTCTACATTTTCAATATAGTTTTTCTAATAGTTCCTTGCTCCATGATTAAGTAATTTGAATAGTTAAATTTTTCTCATTAAATAGATTTAAAGTGAAATATACAAAGGGCGTTCCATAAAAACTGAGATTAAAATCCTGAAACATTAAGAAATATATTTACAGCAAAAAATAAATCATTATTTTTCAAAATACCTTACCTGAGATGATATGCAATGGTCCCATCATTCAACCCATTTTTCAACTCAAGTTTAGAAGCTTTTTTCTGGAAGCTGCTTCAAAGAATGCTATGAAATAACATCTGAATCTGTATTAAATTTTTTACCATGGAGTTTCTCCTTCAACGTCAGAAATAGCCAGAAATCGCATGGTGCGAGATCTGTACTGTAAGGTGTATATGGCATGATTTTAATATTGCATTTACTAAGATATTTCTGAACAGAAGAAGCAACATGCAGGCATCGTGGTGTTATGTCCAATTCCCTACCAGTTCACGAAGCTTTCTCGATAAGTGTTGTCGCAAAATTTTAGAAACTGAAACATATATCCATCGTTCACAATAGTTTTTTGGAGGTACACAGCAGTTCATTTTCACAGTAATTTTACATTACACCTTTATGATCAAAGAAAATAATCATTAAGACCTTTTCAGCAGATTTGTCTTTTTCGAAGGTGGAGGATCAGGGTGTTTCCAAACACTTGTTGTAAACTAGGTAAGGGATCAAAATTATACATCCAAGTTTTATCACTTGTTATTAGTCTTCAGGAAATTCGGATCATTTTGCAGCATATGTTTCCATTCACAACAATGGTGAATTTTTGTTTGCATTTGTTCTTTAGTAAGGTGATGAGGGACTCATCTGGAACAAACATTGCAATTCTGTAAATTTTTGGGTAGAACGCAAGATATCGACTTTTTCGAAGTGCTGCCTCTATATCTTCATATGATATTTGATGATTTTCTTGCAAGATTATTCACACAGTATTGACACTTCGAACATTCACAGCACCGTCTGAGAGGGCAGCTTAGAAGTTTATTCTGCAGATAAACATCCTTTTTTAAAACACCATGCATCTAAAAATTGTAGTCTTACCAAAACATTTGTGTTTGTAAGCTTCTTTCATTAACTATTTTCCCCAAATGATAGCAAATTTTTATGGCACAACACATTTCGTTTTTCTGAATCACTCGCCACCACATGCTCTTTAAACAAGCACGAAACTAGGAAAATAAAATCATCCGCTTCGTTTCGGATATTTATAAACGTTCAGTTAACATTTTGAAGAAATCCCCCCCCTTTTTTATTTTTTAGTTTTGTGATGTTACCACTAAGTAAAAAAATAACTCAGTTTTTATGGAATGCCCTTTGTAGATGTTTTTAGTGTATTATGCCATTTAAAAATATAAACTTTTAGCATGAAAACTATGTAAAAGACAGATCTGCCAGCAATGAATCAGCCATAAATTTACAACAGCTAAACAAGTCACAGGGAATATCAAAATTTCAATTCAAAATTACTTTAACAATAGCAAATATCAAATGGTCCACCGGGGAGCATTTTTAGTAATATATGTATATGATTAATAGCTATGATACTGTAATGGTTTACATGTCTGACTATGAGTACTGTTGATCCAGATTCAAATCCCTGTGGCTTCAAAATGTATAGCTGGCAATGGGTCAGCTCAGTCTTTCATCCCTTCAGGTTCGATAAATGAGAACTAAGTTGTTTTTGAGAGCTAACTTGGGGTCCAGCATTGGAGTAACCACCCCGATTGGACACCATCTAGTAATTAACCATCAAGGCCAAAGGCTACTGAAAACATGGATAGGCACCACCTGGTGGGATTTCTTAGGCCTGGGCAGACTTTAACTTCATACAATTTTGAGTAAAACTATATCTATTACCATCTAAAACAATGAAGAATATTTTTCATAAACTTATTTTTAAAGAAGTACCAAAATATCAAAGGTATTAAATTCAATGGACAATATAAAAACAGTTTTGCTCAAGAAATAATTACTACTAACAGTTAGAATTAGACATTTTTGTGAAATTTAGGACTTAATAAAAATTATTTTAATACATACAACAGCATTTAACTGTTTGGGAAATGAATGCACTAAATTTTTTGTTGTTATTGCTAATTACTTATTAAATCCTTTTCTTTAATCCATTTTTATACCTTTATTGCATCATGTTTTTGTACTCTAACTTCCAATTCTTAGCAAATATGTCCTAATAGATGTAAATCTAATGATTGCAGTGATGTTGCATTATATTTTCAAAAAATACATAGAGTTGAGACAGAAATGAATCTCCCTCTACAGCACTGTTCTAACCAGATGTTTAAATTTTAATTCACCATTTTTCATTGCTATATTTTTTTGCTCACTAATATTGAAGATATTGAACTGACTTTAATCACAATAATTAAATCTTGAAATCAATTCAAAGGAAAACTTTCCAGCACTTAAACATAGATTTTTAGCTTTTCCCCCGAGACAAACTACTCAATATTTTAAGCAAGATCTATTATGACAGTCCCTCTATTTCCCTTATGGACTCTATTTAATTTTCTTTTTAAAGCATTCCCTGAGAGGAAAAAAGTTCAGAAATGTAATAACTTTATTAATTCAGACAATTTTTTTAAAGAAATTACCACCTTTGTATTAACATTTACACCAAGTATTTGAAGGCAATTAACAGCAAAACTTATATGTTTAATTTTACATTTTTTTAAAAAAAATTCAAAACACACTTCTTGAGTTAAAGTAAAATAATTTCAAATTGCTTTAAACTGTTCATCAACTACATACCTTTTTTTAAAAGGCTAAATTTCTGCTGTTGTTATCAGAGAAAAAAAGCACCGCTAATACCCAAGCCATTATCACAAATACTTAAAAGACACAAAGAAAATAACTAAGAAGGGCGAAGCCATTTAGCAGTTTTTTGCAATATTTTAAAAATGGTTACTGGAAAACAATTGGATTTTTTTTCTAAAAAGCTTAACCAAAATATTTCAAACATTTGTTAGTAGGAAGAAAATTCATAATGTATACTGATCATAAGCCCTTAATCTATGAATTTTGGCATAAGCCCAAGAAAGCATCATCAGGGCAAATTAGGCAACTTCACAAATTTTCAGAATTAACAACAGATATTTAGTACATTATAGCAGAAAATAATATAGTAGCAGATTCATTGTCAAGATTAAAAAAAAACCGCATTAATTAATTATGATCAAATTTTCTAAAGAACAAGAGCAAGATAATGAATTTAAAAATTGCAAAAGTCTGCAAGTTTGAGTTTTAAACAGTATTCCCTTCAATCTGGAAAAAAATTAATGGTGTGATATTTCAACACAGCATATTGGACTTTACATCCTTAAGAGTTATGGTACGAAAATATTTAATAAGTTTCCAAGATTATCCCATCTTGAGGAAATAGATCAAAAGAAGAATTAATTTGGCCAAAAAGTAAAATTAATTTAGCCAAAAATTAAGAAAGAGGTCCAGCATTAAGTGAAACTTTGTGTTCCATGTCAAAAATATCTTGTCATATAAAATCTATAATTAGAGAATATTAAAAGCCAACAGAATATCTTCCAGAAATACATATTGATCTTATTGGTCATTACCACTATCATAGAACAACACTTAATGTCTACCTGTATATATACACACACAAATTAGATGAAAGCAATTCTACTAGAAAACATCACAGCAGAAACTGTGGCAAAAGTTTTCTACAGCAATTGGATAGCAAGTTTTGGAATAATATCCATGGAACTAATTATTGATCAAGGAACTCAATTTTCATCCAAAATATTTCAAACCCTGTCAATTATTTGCAGTGCATTAAACTTATGCAAGAAATCAAACTTCCTGGCGAATTTTTTGAAGCAAAAATAAATCACATACTACCTGGAAATTTCATAAATTACCGAAGCATATGTAATTAATCAGGCCAAGAGAAATTTAACAGAAACGTATCCTAAAAATACTTGTGCATAAAACTGTAGGATCAACTTCTCATGCATTTCTTCACATTGGTAAATTTTGAAGCAACTTGAACGTCCATATGATGTTCCATATCCTGTCATCAATTATTCACTAAAATATATTCACAATAATCCAGTTCCAGCAAAGAATCAAACCAGAAATGAAGCTCAACACAACACTAAATCAGTTTTACAACAATTCCAACAGGTAGAATTTTAAAATTTCCAATGATATTCAAAGACTGATATTTTATTTTAATAAATTAATTTTTATTATTATTTTGTTGATAAGCACTATTATTTGCTTCCAACCTTTCTAACTGGAGGTTTGTTAGTAATGGGGAAGTAAATATATAACGAATTGAAATGAAAATATTTCTTTGTAACTTTCTGTTACTTTTTTCTTTACTGGATTGGCAACTGTTATAATTTTAATATAAAAGAATCCTGTGATTTTGTGAAAGGTGATAACTAGAGTTGGTGAATAAAATGATTTGGCATTGATTTTGCTATCCCCCCAAGGCAAACACCATTAAAGTAATAAGTCTCTATAGTAATCTAATAATGCAATAATCCTTTAACTGCTCCTTATTACTTCTTGCATTCTGTCATCTCAAATGGGAGATTACAGTTCAATGTTAGCTTTCTTTGCTCATATAGCATTTACAAACCAAACATTACAACCACAAAAATAAAGATGTCATCTATTTTTAACTCAGTCAAGACTAAAGGCTTCTCTCTAACGACATTAGTTACCATATTCCAAGAGACCAGGTATAAACCACACCATTGATGAAAATTTGATTTCACCACACATCAAAGATGAAGTTACATGTATGTTTGGAGACAAAAATACCACAAAATAAATTTTATATCTTTGTCAAACAACACAATGTCTCAGAGAATTTCGGACATGCCAGATGATGTTGAGAACACAGTCAAAGGCAATTTTTTCAATCCAAGTTGGAAAAAGGTACTGACCTTGAAGCAATACAAATGGTAATTTCTGTTCTATCAAAAGTTGAGTGGAAATGAAGATCCAAAATTTTAATGCATAAATGGTAATTATTGTTATTATGATATCATCCCACAAGCCTGGCAATGAGGCATCAGGGATTAGCATTCGATAAGTTTTTCTGTTACTTCATATGAGATTTTTATGATGGTTATCAATTTTTTTTAATTTTAACTAACTATTGATTTGACTGGGACAAATGCAGATTTTGATATACATAATATGTGAATTGTATAAGGCATCATTTCTACTTATTTTTCTTCATCAAGTATAGCCTGATATCACTTCCTAATATATTTTGGCTAATAAGCCGGTATTGTACGGTGAGATTAATGGCTGAGTAATTTTTATTTCAAATAAAGCTTAATTTTAGAGATTGGTGTTTGTTCTACTAAGTTTTTAAGTTAAGGTTTATTTTATCATCTGTGGCCAGTATAGGCCCATGAATTTTTAAGAATTTGAAAGACTTAAAATTCGAAGACAATTTCCTTATTTACCACCCATTGAAGGGTCATACAACTAGTAAAGTCATCGTTATTTCATCAAAAAAGGATTTCATTGGCCTGACAACAGATGAAAGAAATTCTTTAGAAGATTGCCTCTCATATTTTCATGCACCTTACGGCATAATTTGCCCCAAAAATGACATGGATACACTGCTATTTTGACAGACATAACCTTTACCTCCAGATTTATGGAACGTTCTTGATGAAACAGTCAAAGTTTTTAACTTAATCAAGTGGAATCCTACCAACTGCAAGTTGTTTTAAGTTTGAAGACATGGACAGCCTTTACAACACTTTTCTTTTGAACACCAAAGTTAGGTGTTTTCCCTGTGTAAAGTCCTGTTGCAGTTGTTCAAACTTCAACCCAAGCAAGCTCTTTTGTTTTGGAAGAGCATCCTTTTTAAAGATCTTGTGCCCAGGATTCTTGATTTTGAATGGTTGCCAAACCTTGGATATCTGAGAACTATTTTCAACCAGATCAATAAACTCACACTTTCATTTAAAAAAGTAATAACATTTTTCAAGTTGTAGACAAAATTGAATCAAGAAAAAAAAAATTGATTTGAGGACAAAGTGCATTAAAAAAAAAAGGACAGCCTGAAGAGTTAAAAATGCATCATGATTACTTGTTACAAGCAGAGCTAAATTTAACAGATGCTGGCAAAATAACTGAGTTATTGGAAAAATTAAAATCCTCATTTGAAATATACTTTTCTGAGATAGAAATGGGTGTGTTACTTTGAATTCTTTCAAAGATGAACAGTTTGAACTGGCTTCACTGTTGATTCATAAAAAGGAGAAATTATTGGAACTTGCATCAGGTATCATTCTGTATAACCTTTTCAAATGCAGAATGATGAACTTAATTAATTTGGTAGCTCACTGTCAATGTCAAAATTGAATTTTCAAAAAAGAGAAAAAAAAGCTATAATGCTTTTGTTGCAAGTATGGAGTTTGTTGAGAGAGAATGGGAGTTTCCTTCGCACACACTTACATAAAATATAAATATGGAAGCAAATTAAATGTAGCTCAAAATTTTGAGATTATGTTTATCTTCTTATGAGCCTAATTCTTTTTATCACTTTGTAATTCAATATAGTTCCAAATATTCCATTAATTTTTTTCCCATTCTTTATATTAATTTTTGTTTATATCAAAAATAATTCATTTTTAATTAAAATAAAAAATAATTTAAATTTAATTCAATGTACATCTATTTTGGAGAATTTTTAATGGGTGAAACAGATTAAGGGAGATGCCTGGATGGGGGAAGGGCAGACTGAAAAGGGTTGGAAATCATTAGTTTATAAGATATATTATTCAATAACAGATTAATGCTACATTGAAAACACAGAACTGTATCAGAAATTGCTTTGCAACATGCACAACAATATATATAGAATAAAATAACTTGTTATGCAGACTACAATTTATTTCAATTTGAGTAAGAAATACATATATTTCAAAACCCATTTCAGTGTCAATCTATTTAAATGAAATATACATATTTTAGCAGCTATAAAAAATTTCAACTTACATCATCGCCTAAACTAGAGATATAATTGGGACCACTGACATCACCAAATTTCATTTTTCTTTTCAATATCTTCTCTTTTTCTTCCATCTATAAATTTTAAAAAGTCAAATGTAAATACCTTTAAAGAATAAGAATTAAAATAACCCTTTTTAGTATTAGTTCCAAATTAAAAAGTTTGCATACAATTAAATCTAGCTATATAAATATTGAAATAACTAATTTTATTAATACAGCAGATTTTAAACTTCTTACTATTATTTTATTAAAACTTCTTACTCGTTTTGCTATTTATGTTATTATCTATTGAAATTGAAAATACAAAACTTATTGTTTTAATAATGCATTCTTTTCCTATTATAATAATTGCTATTTCTTTAACCCTTTCGCAACGAGTTTTTTTTTTTTTACAAGAGAACAATTATGGTAGCATAAACTATAAGTAGGGCACACTAGAATGCTAAAACTAAGATGTTATATTTTTAGGAAAATTTTAAACACTGGCTTAGGACCGGGACATATATGTCCCATTAGTCTTCAATGAGTAATTTTGTGAAGAAAACTAATGATTTTCTAGTCATAAAAATTTATTTATGAATGGTATGGTTTGAAACAATCAATGCACAATGGGACATTACACATCGTGCACATTATTTTAGTGCATGATTCCTTCTTTTGTTGTGCACATTTACGGCACCGCCGATGTGATCTGTATGAAACCATAAGATTGGACTGCAGCCTGAAGCATTAGCTGAAGGTATCTCAACTGATGTAAGTGATGCTGTATCAGTATCACTCAAAGCACCGCTGTTCTTTGTATTTCGGGGGATGGTATCATGATCGATAACCATTTCACACTCGTCTGAATCGGATGAGTACTGCAAATTGTGTGCTGGATCTTGAAAATCGGGATCGTCTATTTCATCATCCAAATCAATATCTTCGTCATCTGACTCTTCTAAAAATTTTTTGATTTCTTCATTAGTAAGTCCCTGGGGTCAAGTCATTTTAGATTGAATTAATTTGTGCCTAAATTAAAAATAATAAGCAACTATTTCAAACGTAACCGAAAAATATAATATCAAGAGAACTGACCACATAAGACTGTTGGGACAATGTGTTCCCACTATCCAAGACGAAAGGGACACATATGTCCCGATAATAAAAACGGAAGTAAAATTTTGCCACTCACCAATTTATTAGAGGTAATCCGCTTTGAGAGTTACTTATCTGGCCTTAGATTTAAGGATAAATCAAAATTTAATCGAAAATAGGCGGTATTTTCCAAAACTAAACTATTTACGTTCGTACAGTATGGAATGAGTGGCTACAACACTTCAAAAACGCGGGAAATGCATTATCTACGGAAGTACCATCTATGTTCGGTGAATGAAATTACCTTCAAAAATATTGGCAGGACTGGTGGGAAAGTCTCCCATTAGACATAGAAGCGTTTCTGTCCCAAAAGATTTTTTTGAAATTTGCTTGGGACGTATGTGTCCCGTTAGGCGCGAAAGGGTTAATTTTCAACAAGAAATTTTGAAAATGAATATTAAAAATTCATTAATTTCATGGCCTCATATTTTTCTAAGTTTTTCCCTCTGTCTCGATATATATATGTACACATACATAAAATAACATATTTCCACAATGCAACATTTTTTAAAAATCCTAATAACTTCTTAAGGCAAAAGTAATGTAATAACAATGGTTTACTTTTTTCATCACTGAAGATACATTCCCACCAAAGCGTTCAGCTCTCTTTTTCAGCACTTCGAAAGTTGGAGCCTGTTAATTAACAGTAACAATTCAGTTATTGAACAACATGAGCAATTACGTAACATAATTTTTTAAATATTGCAGGCAAAAAACTGTTAATAATATAACAAAAAAAAGGCCTTTTTTCCCCCGAAAATAAAATTTTAAAATGTCACAATTACATGCAGGATTAATTATATATTTCAGAAAAGACATGCACAAAAATTATATTTGTTTAAAGAAGAACTAAACTTGAAAAGAAATAAGTACATATTTCAGCCTTTTTTTTAAAAATTTAAATTATTAAGTATCAAAGATTACTTTGTACAAAATGGTTATTTCCCAGATTAACATACAATGCACTAATTTTAGATCTATGGAATAGGTAGAAAGAACTGAATCATAAAATGAAGGAACTTTGCAGCTATGGTTAGACTGTGAATGCATGTTTATTAATTTTGAAAGATCAGATGAAAATTTATTTCATAATTTTTTTATTAGGAATTTAACATCATTATGCAACTGAATTTGTGTGGCTCATCAATTCAAATCTTTTACCTGGGAACTAAAAGGAAAAAGTACTTTTAAAATGTTTACATAGAATAACAGAAAAAAAGATTTGGTTTAAATGAATACTAACTTTTTGGAGACAGGAATATTAATTTTTTCGAGACAAAAACTGGTAAGGATGGGAGTTTTTACTACATTGCTTACCCCCTTTCTTGTCAATGATTGGCAGTTATAAGTGTCGTGTGACAAAAGGACCAGATAGTGTTGGGCACCAGCTGGGCAGTGATGATGTTTGTGGTTCAGAAAGTCCCTAACAAACAATGATTCTCCCTTTTTCAGGGAAAGTTCTTTCTGAAAGCCACTCTGCGACTATCTGTCCATTTACAATTCAAGAATCTTTCAGAAAAATGTTTAAAAAATAGTAAGCATGTGCTTTCCTTATATCATTCTTAATACCATAATTAGAATTTTCATGCAGTAAATTATTCTATTCATATGCAATATAATCAGAAAAAAACTATTATAATTATTTTACTTAGCAATATTTAAGGTAGGCAGTGGCCACAGTAT
This sequence comes from Nephila pilipes, assembly GCA_019974015.1. Lineage (NCBI taxonomy): Eukaryota > Metazoa > Arthropoda > Arachnida > Araneae > Nephilidae > Nephila > Nephila pilipes. The sequence continues at coordinate 34,790 of BMAW01127539.1, read as the reverse complement.
CATTATATGATATAATTTATCAAATTATATTATATACCATTTCATAATTTAATACAGACATTATGAATCATCTATTTAAATGCACAATAACTCTTCACTGATTATTTCATAAGTGTAAATAAGTTTTTAGCATCTAAAAGTCTGAATAAATTATTGAACAATGAAAGAAAAAATGCTCAATTCCTTACATAGATATGTTTAATATTTTCTGCTAAAATAAATATATTATAAATGAATTTTGAATTAATAACAGAAATAAATTCTCTGAGGGAAAAAAAGTCTTATGTTTTAATTTTTATTGAGTTTAATAATTGTAGGAAATCACAAACACGTATTTAAAAATGCAAGGATTCATGGAGGTGTAAAGTGGACACCCACAATGACTTTGTAAGAAAGGAATTGAAGACATGTCTAACATATATAATCATACAGAAATCATGAATGAATGCAACATTTGCAAAAGAATAGTGCCTCTGAAAGCAATTATCACATTTCCCTTTCATCTTTTCATAAGGTTTTTGTTAGGAGATTGTAACTGGCACTATTCAAAAGTTACCCTTTGCACATTTCATTGCGTATTCAAAGATTTAAAGATCTGGATAGACAGGCTTAGAATGATTGCATGTGGTTTGAGGTTTATTGATGTTATTATTATTTTTTTTTAAATCTGTTGTAATGTTTGCAACCAAAAAAATGCGAGTTTTTCCACAGCCATTTTCTAACAACCAAATATGACAGTATATCATTTTTAGTTCCAACATTTTTCTTTTAAAATAAAGTAGCATGTTTTATTTGCAAGCAATTTCTCAAAAAATGATAAAGTCAAGAAATTCAACACACTCAGCAGAATTTTAGAATTAAAATGAGCAGTGAAAGCACACACATAAATTTTCCTCTTATTACGAATTACACATTCAATATTAAATTTTTCTTCTGTTCAAAAATTTGACTGAACTTATACAAACTCGATTTTTAAAGATTTTAGAAAACAGGAAAACATTGTAGGTATTGCTAATTTCTGTCAAAAATTTTCAATTTCTCTCAAAGTTTTAATATTATCAGTGAAATAAATATCAATAAAAATACTTAAAATAATTTCAAACCTTTCTATACATGAATACAAATGAGGAAAATACTTGGTTTGAGAAATTAACTACCACTGTAAATTATTATTACTCCATCATGTCATTAATTGAATTAACATTTTTATGAGCATTTGTGGCCGAGTAATCAAAATTAAAATAGTATGCTAGAAAACTAAACAATCAATTTACATTAAAAAGGAAAAAATATTGTAAAAATTTAAGTATAAATAATTTGATATTAAGTATAATGATTTGATAATGTGATATATAACTTAATCTATAAAATTTATAATAATAATTAAAAAAAAAAAACCCTTAAAATACTTACAGCATTTAAATGTGACAATATTGAGTCTGATGTGAAGTTTTTTGAAGAGAAAGCAGTTTTTCCACTCCTAACAATCATTAAAAAGAATACAAATCAAAGAATGCAGTTAACATTCAAGATAAAATTTCAAAATAATATAATAAATACAATTTCTCAAAAGTGCTTCTTCTTCTCTTCATAATTTAAGAATCCTCGCAATGAAACAATCTTTTAAAAATTAAGAAATTGTTTAATAAGAAACAGGACATATTTTAGATATAAAAAAGGACAGAGCATAAAAGTTAGGGAAAAAATGGAAACTTTTCATTTAACAAAAAGCACAATTTCATTTTACATTTATAAAATCTCAAGGGATTAAAAAAAGTGTTTTGAACACAATATTATTTTTTAATAGACAAATTTAATATAAATAAACAAAATAGGATGTTGGAAACTGATATCCAAAAAGCATGTAGAGTACAAACTAACCCATAAAACTCATTAGTTTCATAAAATTCTTCTGCAAAAAATTATAATTTGATTTTTTTTTTTTGGAAAACTAATAAATCAAAATACAGAAATGCGCCCCTACAATAACTTCTACCACCCCCCCCCCCCCCCGCCCCCCCCATTTAAAAATATGTTATAGTACATTTGGTTTGGATATAAAGAGAAATTTTTTAATGATTAAATTTAATACACTTAAATAATTCACATTTAATAACACATTATAGAATAAGACATAAAAAGAGATTCAATCAATTCAGTGAAAGCATTTCATGAAAGAACAGAGTTATGTCAATTCGATTACTAAGGAATGATTACTACTTATAATTAACTGAAAATATTCCATTTCCTTTAGTAAAAATAAGTCTACATGGCAATTTCATTTCAAGTTTTTGCCACCATGTTTAAGATTCTTAAGATCCCTCCCCTGCCCCCAATTTAGCCTTTTCAATCAAATCAATGAAAAATGTTGTTCACCTATCTATTCTCTAATGGCTTTAAATTACAGACTATTAAATGTTTTGACTACTGCAAAGTATTGATCATAGTACTAAATGCAGTAATAAAAAGAGAAAAGAAAATATCTTACTTGACAGTTTCAGGAGCTGTGATATTAAATCTTTTAGCTCGCAACTTAATTCTCTGAAATAAGACAACAAAACACCTTTAGATAAAATTTAAAAGATGAATGCCAGAACAACAAATCTTAAAATAACATGTTTCACTTATAATTTGAAATTTACCAGAATTTATTCAAATAAATTAAGTTTAAAATTCAGTCACATCGCCTTTTCTTTTGATAGCCCTAGTTTTTAAATAAAAGCAAAATGCAATGTCTTAAATATTCATAATAAATCATTATCAAGGTTATTGAAATGCAACTTTTTATAACTTTTAAGAATAGCTTGGGTTTTTACCATTATATGCTAAAATAAGTATTCATTTAACTCCTTTACCTAAAATGATGAATGTGATCTGTCATAATTTTATGACTAAACATAATGACGGGCTGCAAACCACCATGATTATCTAATCATTAAATATCATAGTATAATAACACAGAAACATTTTTACTTCATAATAAATACAAACAAAGTTAATTTCATTAGTCATACATTAATAGAAGTAGCATATTTTCCCAACAATTCAAAAAATAGCACAATCATATCCAAACACAAATGTGAAGTTTTGACTTTATTAAAGTGTTGCATTATTCTGCAGTTATATATTTAATACAATACAGATTATTAAGACAAAAACTACATTTGAGGTTGTTAAGAAAATTTTTACAATACTTAATTATACTTACAATAAAATACTAGTCATTTAAGTTGTTTTCATTTGTATATATTCAAAAAGAATTTTTTTTTTTTTTTTTTTTTTTAAAAAATTAATTTTTTTTTATTTTAAAAAAAAAAAAAAAAAAAATAGATAAATAACTTTAATTTATCTATTTTTCAACCAAAAGTACAATTTAGTCAATACAAGAATCCCATTGTGTATATATATATATACCCATACAGACAGAATACAATATATTATTAGTACAAAAAGATGTATTCTGTTCCTATAATGTGAGGTGTGGCAATTAAATAAGACTGACACTGATACAGAAGAATTTCGAATGCGCCAAACACCAGCGACCTATAACTATTTAGCAAGAAACCATCTTTCGGTTGCAGTACCTCTTGCTTAGGCTGTGGCTATATGGATTTGCTTACCAAAGTTTACATAATTTATTGTTTTGTTTTGCTGGAAAAATGGTAAGTGAACAACAAATTATTGTAAAATTTCTCATGAAACTTGGAAAAACAGCTACAGAAACATGTAGTTTATTGAAAGAAGAGTATTGTACAAAGCAATACTTTTAACAAATTTTAATATGCCTCTATTTAACTTACTCTACAGAATAACGATGCAGGCAGATTTGCATTTTTGCCAATAACATTATTTATGAACATGCTAGCACACACATTTTATTTTATTTACAATAAAAATAAATGAAAATTACCCGAAAAGAAATGAAAGAACCTAAATTGTAAAAGAGCAAAATGCATAATATACATTTATTAATTTAAAGTTTTCAACATGCAAAATTTATTCTTCACAAATTAAACATTTTAGCTGTTTTATTGCATATATTTAAATGAATGAACTTTGAAAAAAAATATATAAACTTGCCTCATCTTCATCAAGATTTTTTGTAGTCAGGTGAATAATCTTCGGTGTTTCTTTGTTGGAATCACCTGTACTTAGTGTTTCTCTGTTAACTTCCTCAGCAGCATTACTATTAGCAATATCCTTTTGACTTTCCACTGATTTTGAAGGTGCAATTTTGAGCACAGGGATGTGATTCCTCTTTAATACTATCTTTTTTTCAACTTTAAGATTCTGGGCAGTAACCTCAGAGGAGTGAGATGCTACTTGTTCTTTAACAGATGCATTTTCTAACACTTCTGTAGCTGATGCATCCTTTAATTTTGTAGGAGATGCAAGGGCTATTTCATCATCAAGAATGTCATCATCTTTTTCATCTAGGGGATCCGACACTGAATTACCTTCATTGGTTTCATCCAATAAAGCAGAGTCCAGATCAGAATTTAATTCGAGTCCTATTAAAAATAATATACAAATAAAAATTAAACAACAGTTCATTTCACACAAACATGCCTATTACACATAAACCATATGAACAAAAGTATATGGACTCCTGTATGTTTCACTTCTGTATATGAGTACAAAGCTAGGCACTTTTGTTATAATAACAGCCACTCTGTAGAAAAGGCTGTTTACTAGCTTTTGTTATGTTTCAGCATGAATTGTTCCCCATACTTGCAAAATAACATTGATCAGCATAGTCAGTAATTTGGAGTGTTCAGACCTAGAGCACAGTCAATGTTCTAATACATCCCACAAATGTTTTACATGGTTTCAAGACTGGACTTTGAGCAAATCAATCCAATATCTGAACATCCAAATCAGAAATCATGTGCAGTATAGACAGCACAATACTGTTGAAAAAGGAATGAATCCTTCAGAACTTGGGTATTGAAAGAACAACCAATTCATTTGAACCAGTTTATCTAAAAGAATGAAAACATCTTAATCAACAGTGCGCCAGAAATCTGTCCATTGCTGTTCTGAATTATTCATATTAGAAATTCGAAAGCATCCTCAATACATTTACTTGATTTAGAGGCTTGCTTTCATACTAGGAGTAAGCAAATGTCATTCACCATCACACTTATCCATCAGCTATCGAGTGAGTGATAGTATTCTTTTAATGGCGCAAAAGCCAGATGTGGCCGTGCTGCACCAAAGTAAGCGAGTAAATTTAAAGCTGTGATCAAGACATTTGGAAAAAAAATGATTGACAAAGAGAGTCAAAAATAGAAAAGGATCGCAAAGGTATCTCGGGGGGCACATAATCTGAGTTTACCAAAGACACACCTCTTAGGATATGCATGAGCTACAAAGGTACTAATCTTTCAACCTGGTCACCACACAGCAGCCATGAGCTACCGAATCTCCTTGTTGATGAACAAGGATAGTGATATAGTTCCTCATCTAGAACCATTATTGAGTGAACATGCAGAACTTTCCAAAATGATAGCCAGAGGAAGGAAAAAAATCCCCCCCAGAAGAGCTCATCAAACTAAGTTCAAATTTGAAGAACATAAGGAGGAGAAAAACTTCAAAAAGAGCTAGCTCATTCAGTAGGCAGGTCTTTGAATGGGTTCATATTACTACAGAAACAGTAAATAAATCTGAACTTAAACAGCTCCCTCCCCCGAGAGGTGGGTTCTTTTGCAACAATTCATATCTGTTTCGCAATCTATTTCTACATCCAAATGGAATCAAAACTGACTTTTCATTTTATTGTATACTTCATTTATTTCATTTTGTATACTTCATTATTTTCATTTCTTCATTTATTTTATTAGTGTATATTTCATTTATTTTCAATCTAATTTATAATGTTCTTAAACTTTAAAACCAATTCCTAATACCTAATAAAATTGTTTGCATTTAAATGATAAACATAATAATTCATAAAAGTTTTGATTTTGCATTTATAATTCTTCCAAAGAATATTTTCAATCGTCAACATGAAATTTAGGGTTTATAATGTAAGACTATCATTCGAATATGTTTAGTTACAGCAAATATATATTGATGCAATATTCTACATTGATCAAATTTAAAAATGATTTATAGAGAATTTTTTTTATAATTTTCTAACTATTTATTATCCTCATTATAAGGTATTAATAACGTGAATAAGAATAGAATAAGAATTAAAATGATTAATATATTTTACATGTAACTTTATTAATTTGCAACTTTTACTACAAATATATAGAAAATTAAACAAGTTCATACACATAGTATTTAATGTTTGCAGATACTACAAATAAAAAAAAAAGCATATATTATTTTATATATTTAGCATGAGTTTATTTGATACAATGCATATTCAAGCATCAGAAGCAGATTTTTTAAAATTATTACTTTGCTATACAAATATTGAATGCTCTTTGTCTAAAACTTGCAAAACACTTTATGATATAAAAACAATTTCCAATTCTTTTTTTACCTGCTTTACTTCAAATACATAAATATATATATAAAAAAAAGTCTTATTTAGAAATTAATAAAGATACTTCCTTTCCTTATCCTCTGATAAAATTAGAAACTGTTGTTAGGTGTTCAATTTAGAATTAACTTAATACAAAACATGATTTTTTCCCTAAAATTCAAATGATTCAATTTTTTCTCAAAAATGTAAAGTAATCATATGTAGTAATTATACAGTGTTTCCTTCATTTGAATAACTTTGAGATTTTTGTTCAAGAAATTTGAAGAACCAAGTAGGTTAAAGATCAGTTCTTTATAAATTAATAAGAACAATTCATCCTTAAGAGTAGAAATTATCATCCCTAATTGTAGCACAACACAATTAGTTTAAAAGAGTTCAACAGTTAATCTATACACCTACACTCTACCATCAAATCGCTAGATAATAAATCTAGATTTGTGCCTCTGTAATATGTGATGCCATGTGTTCCAGAACTACACAATATTCCACTCCACTTTGAACTCCAGCATTATCCAATTTGTACCACTGTAAGCGATGTTTGGCATTAATAGTGATAATGTTTGGTTTAAAAGCAGCAGCTCTGTCATGAAAACCAAGAGTTCAAAGGTTCCAATAAACTGCCATTGTGCTCATGTTGCAACCAGATACATCTTGAAATTCTTGATGAATTTTTCCAACTGAATCCCCCGACTGACTTTCACAAATTCTTTTCATAGTTTTACAGTTCTTGTCTACTAGACAGCATGACTTATCAGATTGTGGGGTTGCATAGTTATAACCTCTACATGTTTCTACTTCACAATCATGTACAGTAGAATGGGATGATCATAACATTGCAGAAATTTTTCTAACAGACTTTTTATATTGACGACAACCATTGTACTTGCCTGAGAGCTATAATAGCTCAACTCACTAGCAGAATCCACTACTACAAGAGGTGTCTTGATACTTTAGATCTTTAAGAGTATATAATGCACATTAGGTGTATTAAAGAGATACATTGTACGCAATTTAAATTTGATGATTTTTTTTTAGTTTAATGTCTTTTTATTCAACTTTTTGTGGCTATAACTTATAAAAAATTTAAATACCTATAACCATTAGTGTTTAGTTTGAGAAGAAATACAAAGATTTTTTTTAAGGCAAGGATTAATTTGTATCATGTGCCAGTATTTTCTTTCATCCCCATTCAAATAAAAATTAGAAGATTTTTAGAACATTGGGAATTTCTTATTCAGAAAAGTATACAGTAGTAAACACTTCCAATATTTAACTAGATGTAATTCAAATATTAATATTTACATAACTACAACATGTTAAATTTAATGTAACTACATTGCATAACTTAGATTCTTAATAAAAATTGCATCATCATTTCTTTATTTGATAAGTTGTAAACTTTTTTAAATTTTGAAAATAAAGCATAGAAACATTATAATCAATACAATAATATGTATATCTGAATCCTTAAAACAACAAGGTAGCTTGGCTTGATATTAAATTAGCATTTTTTTCAAAAATCTGAGGGCAAACATTTTACACGAAATTCAATCAAATAAATATTATAATAAAGATTTATATGATTCCTTTAAAACTCTATTTCACAAATCGTAAAAGCAAAAAATAAAAATTACGCAACCTAGCTTACAGTTAAAAGATTTAAATCCAATTGACTTCCTAACCCAAAAAAATAAAGTTCCTGAGACTTCAACGGTAGAACCCAATTCGAAATAAACACATAACATTGCATAAATATATTTAAAAACTAAGAGTAAAATCTCACTTGTCATCTCAAATATATTTTGCCTGTATTTTTTAAATGAAAGAACCTTATATTTATTTCATGTAATACAATTTTATATTTAATAATGCACTATTTTATATTAATTTAATGCATTATTTTATACAATATACGTTTATTTCAATTATATGTTCCAAAAATTTTGAACTAGAATATAAATTTAGCTTTCATTGCAATAAAGAAGGGTAGAAATATTGAGTCGTGTATCAAGCTAATTTCATACGAAAATTTTTAATCAATTATAAAATTTTAAATTTTAAAATATAATATTACATATACTAATAAGAATGATTTGAGCAATTTTAAAAAATAAAATAATATTATTATCAAAGTAAATATAACAAAATAAATATAAATAAAAATAGTTTTAAAAAATTTAATACCTTTTCCCCCAAGCATTGACTCTTGAAGGCGTTCAATCAATTCAGCTTTTGTACCAGATGTAGGAAGCCCGATATCTTTAAGTTTTTTTCTTAAATCAGAAACCTAAAATAAGAAAGAACTAAACATTACAACACATAATTTATTCAATCACAACCACCATAAAATTTTCAAAATACTATTTACTCAGATTAATATCACTATTTAAAAGCTACAACTTGGGCAGACTGTTGCAAGTCTTATAGTTTCGACGCAAAATTCAGATGACACACAAAAAGGCATTTTACTCTCCACATTTTACATCCTACTATGTGGATGTCTCCATCAGATTTAACACGAAATAGTTCTTAATGTTTTTAGTGGAATTACATTTCAAATTCATAGCCTTTAAACTACGTCAGCAGGAGCCCATAGAGATTAAAAAGGAAAAATATATTTGTTAGATGGGGTTTTACTTTCTAAAAAATGGTCTGCGAAATGTCATAAAGAAAACATCAAATTTGTGTCTTGATTGTTTAGACATTGATAAAATAGTAATTTACCATTAATATTATGCTTATATTTCAATAAATGGAATCCACTCTATGTGGAGGTCATTAAGGGGAAATTATCCCAAACTTTTTTGAGAAAAAAAATCAAATTTTCATTTAATTTTAGGTGCTAAAACTACGAATTAGCATCACGGCACAGTTGTTAAGACTCCGGCACTGTGGCTAACCCTTTTGTAAAGCACCTCAGCAAATAATGGCGATTCCTGCAGGAATGTGCTGTGAGGAAGGTAGATAAATGTGTAGAAGTCTATGCAAAAGAACAAAGATACTTCACATTTTAAAATAGAAAATAAATGTATGAGTGTGTGACTCCTATAGACTTATTTTGCATCTTTCTTTCCATTATATAATTAATTGCATATCTTTGAACACCAAATTAAATGTTATTTAGCACAAGCAATCTATAAGCATATTTTTTTCCATAACATATTTTGTATTATAATGAGGGGGGGATAAGGCATTGAGTAAACTCACTGTTTATGTTTTGCAAATTATCACTCATTGAAGAATTATCAAAACACTTCTATTTAACTGTAATACATGTGAAACATTCATCATTTGATGAAAGTTATACAGTATTAATCAAAATTTTAAAACAATAATAACAACAAAAAAGTTACACAGAAGTATTAAATCTAAAGCACAGTAAAGTTGATATTAACAGTCAACTGTTACATCTGTGTCCATATTCATTTGGAAAGCAACAAAACTTGCCATTTTGTAGCTAAACAACAAAATTTTAGACCCAATATAACATGCGAGAACACAAAACAAGGTAAATCTTCAAAATATTATTTCGCACTTCAGAGGCTGCTCTAGAACACCACTTCATTTCAGGATCTCTACATATTTATAGCTATCTGAACCAGGTAAGAGGCTACAGGAAAAATTCCATAACTCCTCTCCTAATAAAATTTTTATAAAATTACAGCATTTCTGAGAACCTTCATTTTTCTGTCAATAAAGGTTCAATTAAGCTTTCTTTGGTATTTTCAACAAACATCCAAAAATGTCTCTTTTCATTCATAAGAATAACACTGTAGTGAAGTATCATTGCAGGTGCATAACAATAATTAATATAAGAATATTTGAATATTTTTAAAGCATTTCATATTTGAAACATTATATTGCATTATTCCCAGAAAGATCCTACATTATTTTAAGAATTGTTACAGATCAGAGATGATAATGATTTTCATATGCATATTTATGAACAATGTTGACAATAAATGTCGAAAAATGAATAACTAATGCATTGCTTTAAAAATTATTATTTGTAGAATGACATAAAAAATACTACTTGTTTGGAATTCATACTTATTTTATAGAATAATACTTCTTATAATAAGAAGCAATGAATTGGAATTTTAAGATTTTTGGAAAGGGGAGATTGTCCTCCATTGCTTTGGAAAGACATTACATTTTTATTCAATTTTAGCCACTAACAACAAAACATTTACATAAACCCTGTTGTTTTATCTCAATTATATTTCCTCTCATTTCTTTAAAATTTAATTAGAAGAAATACTCGTATACACAAAATGCAATGCCGTGTATCATGGAACAGTCATCATCTCGGCTATAGTTTTGCAAGCAATCGCAGTACTCTTCAGTTGGATTTCGGCAAATTATCTTTTTTTGTGTGTTTATTTTAACCAAGCCATATTTTTTTAATGAAATTATCACTTGTTGCTATTGATAAATAATTTAATTTAATTGTAATAAATGTACAATATTTTCATTTGCTGAGAGTTTTATTGTATAAAATAAATCGAAATTTCCAAAAAAAATTATAACAATCTAGCATTAAAACTTTTTTTTATTTCCAGTGGCAAAGCAATAAAGAAGAAACAACAACAAAACTGAAAACACACAAGAATAAATGTATAAAAGCAAAAAAAAAGGGGGGACCATAAAAAATGACCGAAGCCATTGCCTTATTAAAAGTTCTCTAGCTCGCCAATACAATGCTGTCTGGGTGTCGCCATAGAGCGATGAGCAATAATAGAGGTGAGCCCGATTCATTGGCTCCGCCAAATCACAAAGAGGACAGTTTGGATGAGTAAAAATCCCAATACGATGGAGGTATTCTCCTAGACAGTCAGTCATGGCCTGTCAAAAGATGAAATTTTACAACAGACTTACAATGTGGAACTTTAGGAATAGACAGAAGATTGTCCACTTTCCACTTCCACTGTTTTGACCGTTCCATCGTCTAGCATTAAAACTAATTTCCAACACAGTTGGTATAATCTGTCAACTTTTACGCCTGTCTGAATTCATTGAGAAAGCATCAAAATTTGTCATTTTGCAGTTATGTATTAAAATTTCGTGTGTGTCTATCCCTTTATTATCTTTTGCAGCCTATACTTCCCCCCATCCTACTTCTAATTCCTAACCATCAACCACCATTCATAAGTATTAGTTTATGTTAATTTAACTGTGTCTTAATTGACACAAATTGTTTTAAAAATATTTTCCACATAAGTTTTTCCTTCAAATAATACTGCACAGTTATGAATAACATAAATTATACACATGGAATAAAAAGTTGTCAAAAATATTTTTTCACCAAGATTACTCTTTAAAGAAATGAAGTAAATTTCAAATACTTCAATGATAGGAGTAAGATATTACAGAGTATAATTTTCTTAAAGAACTCAATTTTAATTTTAGCACAAATTTGATGCATATTTGGGTAAAGCACTAATTTAGCGTACTTCTTGGCGCGTTTTCAAAATCGAACCAATGCCGAATTCTCTAAATCTAAGTCGGAATCAAGATGGAGTTTTGTCCGTTGGACAAAAAAAAAACATGTTAACTGTGAAATATAGAAAAAACATCAACCGAAGATGTAGAAATGTTAAAAAAAACGGTGAAATTTTATCCAAAAGACAAAAAACGTATTAAATCAGCGTTTTGTGGCAAACATTAAAATAATAAATAGGGTGGAATTTAATTTTACTTAAAACAATAAAACTTAGACAAATATTTTTAAGATTAAATAAAATATATTTAAAATAAATAAGATTTTTTTTTAACAAATAAACTTATAAATAACATAACTACGAAAGAAAAACGGTGAAATTATGACCGACAGACAAAAAGACGCGGTAAATCAGTATTTGTGGAAAACATGAAAATAATTTTAAAAAACGTGAAAAAAGCCCTAACTTAATGATGGAGGGATGTCTGTGATCAGGCGGATAAACTGCGACGATCGAGCGAAGGAAATCTCCAAATGTATCAGCATTCACAATGCTTTCTTCGGCATTGATTAAATTAGTAATAATTAAATAATAAATTAATAAGTAATATAATTCAGTAGTATAACTAATAAATAATATAATATAAATAAGAAATATAATATATAGAATTAGAATATATCAAATATAAATAGTATAATATAATTTAAATAAGAATTAATATTCAAATATATATAGTATAATATAATATAAATAAGAATTAAAATTCAAATATATCTAGTATAATATAATATAAATTAGAATATATTGAATTAGAAACAAGTCCCTTAACGAGATCTCCTTTCATAATAGGGTTACCACAAAAACACGATTTTTACTATTTTACGACTTTTTTGGATGGGTTATCAAATTGGCGATTTATCGCCTTTTTGAATTTCCCCCAGTCGCCAAGAAGTACGTTAATTTAAGATCCCCCCCATATTTGGAACAAAAATATTCAAAGTACAATCTAATAACATATTTTTTTGTATCAGATATTGGAAATAAACACTATTATATTTACATGTTATTCATTAAATTGTAGAATCACTTAATACATTTTCAGCTAATAATAATTCTGTAAAATTAAGAAAAGATTTTCATACCAACCAAACCTCTTAATCTACATGTATAACATTTTATTTATAATGAAATAAGAGGACTGCACATTTGGATAACAATTAATAACTACGCAAATTTATTTGCTTACAAAAGGATCGAACTTCCCCATGAGAATCAATGCATTAAATCTATAAAAGCTTCTTTCTTCCACAACATAGTTGAGAATCCAATTTGAGGAGAAAAAAAAACATTTGGTTACCAATAATATTAATTTTGGTAAAATTCTGTTATTCATACAGTATCAGGCTCAATTTTTGCAGTCCATTTTATATTTAAACATACAATTAAAAATTTACAAATTCACATTTTATCTTGAGATTGCTTAAAATTATTACTTCTTAAATATTGTTGGCTTTCCTTTCTCAAAACATACAATTTAAATCATAAAATCAAAATACATCACTGCCTAGAAAAAGATCTTGAAAAAGATTTAATTCACACAAAAATCCAACGATTTTTAATAGATTACATTCATCAAATGAAAATGTATACATATGTCATTCAAAAATATTTAACACTTTACTTACTCACATTTATTTTTCAGATGACTTAGAATCGTTATAATATTGGGAGAAATATAGATGCCTTGATTTTTAATATGTTAAAATCAACTCATGCATTTGAACCGATATATTTCCTATCCTAAAGCAGAGCACGTGGTGGATTTATAGCCTTTGTTGCTCTATATCCCACAAAAAACAATCAATCAATAGCACGTTGTGGTGGTGTGTACAAAAATCACGTGATTCTCGTATGGCGCCGCTTGACAGCGAAATAACCTACAACACGCTATAGGTAGGCAGCAGTAGCCTAGGGCAGGGGTGACGAACCTTTTTGTATCAACGTGCCATTTTTTCTAAAAAAAATGTTTAATGAGGTCATAGACGTGCCATCAATTAATTCTGACTTCGTGATTATTGGGAAAATAATAATACTAAATACCATCAACTCAAAACTCTTAATTCACTAAAAAAAAAAAAAAACATTTTGCAATGCCTCAATTATACGCTTAATTCAAATTAAAGTCACATTGGTGTGACATCTGTTGTTGCAGATTAAATGACAAATAACTTATATTAGGGTCGTAAGATGTTCCTTTTAACAGAATGGAGTCATCTGTCAAATCGTTTCTAAGCCAGTCTGTAATGTTATTCATCTCTGAAAATAATTTCTCGCAGGCATGGGTAGATGAAAATATGGTTAAAATAGCACGAGCCAGCTTCTTCAAACAGTTAAATGTGTCTTGTAACGAACTCCATGTTTCCAAAATTTCGTTATTTGCATTTTTACTTATATTGCTTGTCATACTTTCTGTTTCAATTAATTCCAATTATTTCCTTTTTTCAATAAATTTTTGAATCCATATTCAGCTAGACTGAAAATCAATAAGTTGCAATTCAAATTCTTCAATTTCCAACCAATCGAATTGGGACAAGTTCAGTTTATCGAATGAAGTCACATCAGGGTACATAATAAACTTGAGTGTTTCCGAAAATTCTTTGAATTGAGAAAATCTCGCTGAAAATTCATTGATTGAAGAATCAGTTACAGAAATAAATTCTTCAATAACTGTTTCTTCGTCCGGTTTCTCATGTATATCTAAATCGTTGTTATTTTTATTTATTTTTTCAAATTTGGTAAATACTTGTAGTTTCTTGTAATAATATTGTTCCTGTGTGAAAACATGCAGTTTAGCGTCAAAAGCGCGAAAGAGATCTATCATGATGATAATTATTTTATTTGTGCCTTGAAGCTTCGCGTAGGGGATAAGGCAACGGTTTTCGTCGATTCGTAATTTTGAACCAGATGCCACAAAAGACCCGCCGGGGCTGATGGCTCATTAAATCTGTCGGCGCACAAAGTCCTCTCTTGTCATGGTGTGAAAATTAGGAGAGGGGGTTGCCAGCTTAGGTGTCGTCCTCGTCACTTGACCGAGGGTCAAAATTACGAGGTCTGTCGCCAACAGCCCGTGTTGTTCCTAGTGCGTCGTTAATTATACCAAACAAATGCAAAAGGTTTGTAAATGGTACAAGAAAAAATTCCATGTTTAACGATTTTTTTTTTGGAAAATCTTATTATTGAATATGAAAACTTTTTCTTCTAGTTATTGTTTTTTAAGGCTTTCAGAAATGTTACAACTTTTACTGTGAGTTCAGCACAGCAAAAAGAGAGACAAAATACAAAAGATAATGCGCTACATTTTTACGCTTTTTTTTAAAAATAACTAGCAAAATATACCTTTTTTTTTTACATAAATTATCAACTTCTAGTATCATAATTTAAAAATTGGCTGGCCTTTTCTTATTTCTCAGTACTCTTTTATACAACTTTTCCTCTGATAAATACAATAAATTAAATCTGAAAAGAATTTAAGTGTCTTTGAAAATTCCATTCTAATGTAACTGTAAACCAAGTTTTCAATTTAATCTTTAATGTATTTTTTATTAAAGCACTTGAGCCACATGCACTGAATTTAGTCTGTCTGCAATTTCATCATTTACATATTCACTTTTAATACACTTCAGATAATAAAAAAAAACAATAAACCATTTCATGGAGAACTGTTTCCAAATGAAGCTTTCTTCCATACAACATTTTTCAAACTTTGAATATTAATACCTTATTGATAATATTTTAAGAATGACATCAATCATAGTATATATTATAAGTGGTCATAAAATAATCAAGTTCATGAAAATCATTTTGAATTCAACAATTATGGAGAATGTTTTATTTAAGTAATTTATAATCATAATGTGTGTGTGTACTTAAAGTATTAGTATTCTATAACACTGGAATAAACTTGAAGGGAAAAAGACACTAAATACTTATGTTCTGATTTTTAAATAAGCCTAAACCAATTCGCAAAACTTTTACCAGTTTCAGCTTATCTAATTATATCTAGAGTACATACTGCATGTTTTTTGTTTCTGTAACTTTATTATAATTTGTTTCTATAATTTCTTAAACTGTTTCAAAATATGACAAAATTAAAACATAGAAATTTATAGTGCTATATCTGACAATTTAGCTTATTTTTTTCACTTTTAAAGAACCATGCATATCTATGAAATGATTCATTTGCAAACTAAAAAAGTCCATGGCATAGTTTTTCAATCGAAAACATACATTCACAATAATGAATTTTAATTATGCTAATTTCAAAAAAACAAAAGACAAAAAAATCAACACATTTTATCTCTTGGTTTAATTTTATCAAAAAAAAAAAAAAAAGTATAAAATAATTGTTCAGAAAATATGTACTAGTAACAGCAAAAGTGGTTAGAAACACGAGGAAGGAAAATAAAACATTTGAGGACAATAGCCAAAAAAATTGTTGTTCCCTTTTAAAGAAGAGTAAATGTTGATAAATTAATATTTGAGCGCTTAATTTATAAAGAACAGAAAATAAAGCAGAATTATGTTAAATACCTTAGTAAATACTTTTAACAAAGAATTTGCAATTGCAACAGACAAAAAAAAAAAAAAAAAAGATAAGAACATTAATGTACTTAGAAGCATAAATGGCATTTGCTTTATCTTATTTCCTTTATTGTGTTCAGATTACAAATTGTCTTTAAATTCATTAAAAAATAAATTTATTTTATATTGTTACATAAATTAATCTTGCCTTATTGCTGTTTAGGCAATTTATAATAAAAAAAATTAGCTTAAATTTTGAGTTGACAATATTATTTGGAATTGAGTGATATCGGAATACAAACAAGTATTAATGTTAACAATAAGCTTCCATTATGTATAAAAAATTAAGTGTGAATGAACTATACATAGGAGACTAGAGATAACCAAAATAAAAATAAATAAATCACCAAATTATGGTTTCTGTAAAACCACACTTGCAAAAAAGAGAGAGAGAGAAAGCCAATTAAGCTTAAATTCTTCAATTAAAGAACTTGCAAACATATTATCATATCATGAAACAATTAACATTTCGTTTACTAATTATTTTTTTTAAAATAAAAACCAATACATGTTAAATTTATTAATCAAAGTTAACATGGCACACACATATATATTTAATTTCACATTCTTTTAAAAGTAAAGCTTTTGAATCAATGTATTTTCTTTATATAAATTTTGCACTAAATAATTTTTCACCTTTATGCCTTTTACACTTCATCATATTTTTAATACAATTTCAGATATTTTTTTTAAAAGTTAATGTTACATTATTAGTACAAAATTAAAAAGGTTCACAATATTTTTCTGCTCTTTAAAATGCCACTCCACATGGGAAGTGAAACACGATTTAAACTTGAAAAGTTAGTGACTAATTAAAGCTAGTTCAGTTCCAGGATTTGGAACAATTAACAATTAAAAATAATTCTCTCCCTCTCTCTCTATACATATTAAATTCTCTTCTTAACACATACACACAAGACTTCCTTTACTTATACTTCTTTTAAAACAACTTAGTTAATCATAATTAGCTTACAGTTTACCGAAGAGATCAGGTTGTATAACAACAACAATTTATTTACGCTCCTTACTCATGAGTGTCATCTTGTTCGCTTACATCAGCTCCGCTCAGAGATTCGCTCAGGTCTGAGAGGATCGTGTGGCATCAAACACTCACCCCTTTACAAAAAGAACGCCCTCTTGAAATATTTTTTAAAATAATTAAGAGCAAATATTTTTATTATTTTAAATATTTAAAAAAATCCCCATTCTTCAGGAACTTTAAAGCAAATTTTTGTAAAACTTGAATATTGAACTATGTTATGTTGAGAAATAATAATCAGTTGAATTAAATTCCTTTTAAGACGTTATTGGTGATATCCCTTTTGTCTGGCAATAAGAGTTATTAAAATTACTAATGGAATTTCTTTTTTTTGACAAATGTACATTCTCCAGTTGTATTGGTTTAACTGTATTAATATTGAAGTACAGTTTATTTCAGGTAGATTTTACAGCACACTTTATATTTTATTATTATCCCACAAAAAGCTATAATATTAATTACCATAAAATAAGACATCTTGAATTTTGCTCCAAGATACATTTGTCTAAATATCTTAGTCTCATAAACATAGAATTTTGAATGTTCTGGGTTTGAAATGTAAAATAATTCAAAATATAAATATATTTAATCATAACCCTCAAAAGTTCTGTAGAATTAAAAAAAATTCCATTCTATGCAAATGACCTATTAAATTATTACAATATAATTTTTTTGAAAAATATAAACCCTATTTTTCTTATTTTTTTCATCAAAAACATTTTATACAATATTCTAAAAATGCTAATATAAAGTTACTTCCAGCACGGTAATCGGAACTTTTTGAACCATGGTTCTAGGATACTACGAAAGTTTTCATTAACATTAAAAAATCAGTGTAATGGAGTATATTCTTCCAGAAAAGATTATCATTAATAGAGAGTATTGAAGTGTATTTGCCTATTCAAATAAAACTGTGCAAATTATTTAAAATTAAACACATAAAATTAATTCTAATTACAAAACTAAAAAGTTGTGATTTCTAAAAAATCAAGTCATTACAGCTTTTTTCTACTTAGGGTTTTGCACTATATATATATATATATACACACACACACACAGCATTTTGTTTAAAAGTCACAAATATTAAAAATGAAACAATGGAATATTGACTTCAATCCAGAGCTAGAATGAAATATACAAATTTGGTGATTGATTGATGCAGAAATTGCTACAAATGAATGAATGTAATAAGAACAGGAAACCGAATTGTCTGAAAAAGATTTACCGAGGAAAAATTATTCATGTTGCTCATGCAACAAAAATGTTAAATTTTCTATATCCCCCCCCCTTTTTTTGTTTTAAGCAATCAAATTAAAATAAAGTGCTCACGATAAATTGAAAATTATATATGTGCACATATTATAAATTTAATAACTTAACCTTAACCTTAATTCCATACTCTTTATTCCTCTTAAATACAATCTCATTACAAAGTTTTCTTCTTTCCTACAAAATACTATTCACTTTCAAACCTTATAGTATTTTATTTATAAAAGCATGCTATGGTTATTAGTCCAATTCTAATTCCCATTTGATTATGCATATTATAAGTGAAGGACTAAGAACTGGCAAGGTATGCTATTGGTTCTAATTGATGATGCCAAATGGAACTAAAACACATATTTACATAAGATAAGAGGCATCGCTCTCTCCTAACTTCCACATCATTCCAATCTGCGAGCATTGAGCTTGAATGTTACCCTCTAATATTACATCAGAGCAAGAGAAAGAAAAAAGCCCTGCTTTTCTCTTTTCAATTTTAGAGGGGGAGGCTACAAAAGAAGAGAGTAAGTATTCTTGAAGCTTTTGAGAGAAGAAATAGGCTGAAAAATACATATCCCCCTTTTGTAAATTATAGCTGAAGGCCTTTTTTTAAAAATTGGTATACAGTCGAACCTTGTTATAGGGAAAGCAGGATACAACTATGAACTTTATCACTGGTCCCAGGTGAAGTCCTACTTAACTGTTATTTTAAAATGCTTGCAGTTAATTCCAGAGAAAAAAAGTCTGTTTATAGTAAACTTAAATTTCATTTCACAGTTTTTATCAAAGGTGACTTTACACCAACATATTAGGATCCCGAAAAACAGCATTCCAAAGCTTTTATTTAAATCCTAATCTTTTATCTTATCCAATTTCTGTGAATCAATCACTTATCCTTTACTGGATAATCAGCCTCCCTCTTTTCTCATCTTCTCTGCATTTTCTAAGAATTCATTAGTCACATTGATTTCGCAATCTCCTTATGCTTTATTTTATAATATTTTTTTTTTCAAATTCAAGATATTAATAATATATACAATCAATTATCCATCAATTACAATAGTAAATATACAATAAAGTACGCTACACAATAAAATATTATTAATATTTCAATTACACAAAATATTTTAAATGTATATTACATTTAATGATTGATTTTATAAAACATGATTGGAAAATATGAACATTTTGGAATGATATACATTATTCCTTAGAGCAGTCTCTACAAGGCTTTATCAATTTACCAGTACAGGATCCTCAAGTACACATTTTACAGTCAGATCAAATGTTTATTGTTGTACTGCGCCATCGACCAATTTGGCATTGTTTCATTTTCTGACTAAGGTGCATCATTTGTCCTTGGGGAGAAATCTGTATGAGGAAATTTCTTAGGGGAACATAATTTTTGAAGAGCTCATCAGCTAAGTTCAAAATATTATCATGGCACTTGATGTTTTTTTCCGGTAGTTTCTTTATAAATGACACAGACATTGATAGTGGCAAAGTCAAGAATATTGAAAAAAACTTCTAACAGCCATCGTCGGGATTTTAGTAGTATTTTAGATTTAATAGTTTACTTTCTTGCCATCGGATCGAGCACATCTACATTGATCCGTTTGAAGTCTCTCGGATCTTGTTAGCTTTATATCAAAACGCAAATACCTCATAATTTCTTAGAATCTGTCACAAGACATTGTTTCGTGAAAAGTTATGGCCCTGTCTTGGACCAGAGATTGTTAATGGAAGTTCCTTTCGAAATAAAATCTCCCCGTGGGCATGAAATAAAAAAATAAAAGCGTTCAACTCTTTTAAAGATATACTCCAGTGTGGACTCTGTAAAAGTCACTGAACTTGCACTTTTATGCACTTTTGTATGCAATGCAGACTCTTTTTGTTTATATAGAGCCTCCAAGCACTAGTAAAGTTTCCAAGAATTACCAGCCTAATGGCAAATGAGCTTGGTCCAGGAACTTCTCTCAATACATTATGCTGCTGCCATCTTTTAACAGAAAAAGAATCTAAAGGAACTGTACTCCACTCAGTCCCATCTTTAGCAACTTCTATATTACGCTCATTCTGGTCATTTTGAGAGAGATGCTGGTTTCCTCCTTTTTTTCCACAAATCTACTTCTCTTTTGACCCCTTATAACTAGTTCATTGATTTCTCCCTCATGAAGTACTTGTTTGTTGAATAAATGTATAAATGAAACCTCATTTTCAGATTCAGAGGAGTAATAATTTTGGGCAAATTGTGTAAAAAATGAGCATTCATCGGCTAAAGCTGAAGTCCTTCCATCTTCCTAAATATATTCTTCACCAGATAAATCTGATTTTTCATCTGAAACAGAATCAATTTCTGGTATATTTTGTAACAGTTGAAAAATTTCTTTTTCTGACAGATTTATTTTACCGACGGTTCTTCGTGACATTACGAGAGAAAATGATTGCCCAAAAAGAAATAAAATTTTTAATTTAAATAAAATAATTCTGGATAACATTCAATCAAAGGAAGAACTTTTTATGATCCACAGGTGTTCTTCAACTATCACCATATAGTATACCCTTTTCATCAAATCATATTCAAATAACCGTGAAATGAATTTCACGTGACCAGCAGGTGTCTTTCTTTCCCTTCCCTTTCCTTTTTGTCTTTTTTTAACACATTCCTGAGAAGTGAAGAACAAACAGTTCGCATGTAACAAAATATACAATAGAAAATGCAACAAAAATGATGTTTTTGTTCAGCCTTTCTAGATATAAACACTTATAACATCGATATTAATACGCAAAAGCAAGTAATTTTTTTTACCGTATCTTTATGAATACTTGGGAAGAATGAATGAACAAAAAAGAAACAAAAGAATAAACAAGGTTAAAATGATCGTTTAAAATTCATCTGCGGTCAAAATGACTGCTCACGTCTTTCTAGTGTTAATTCAAAAAATAATGAAATTAATCTTGAATTATACAAACATTTTATAAATTTAAAATAAGAGAGTTTGTCCATACAATATAAAACTAGCAGACACTTTAATTTTTTAAAAATAAATTCTTGTCAAACCTGCAAAAATTAGAACAAACTGTAACTATCTAAACTGCAAGATTTTAATAGATAGATCTAGTAATGTTAAATTATGAAATCTGCTTTTCCAATGTAGGAGATATTTTTAAAAACAAAATGAAGCATTTGAAAAAAAAATGTAAATGTTTCATTGGATTTTTTCATACTAAATTTTTTTAAAAAAAATTTCTGGACTATTATTATAAAAAATATTTAATTCATGAAAAAAAATTGTTTAGTTCACATTATATCCTTAATTATGAGAATTCTCAGGTGTCATGTTTGTCACTTGACTGAGGTTCAAAATCACGAAGTACATTAGCAAAAGGCCTCGTGCTGCTTCAAAATGCGATATTAATAAAACAATTGATCAATTAAGTAGAAGGGGATAATACTTAAGATGTGAAACAAATATGAAAATTTTTTCACCTTAAATTCCCTACATTAACCTTTTTCACTCAATAAAAAAAAAATACTTGATTCTACTAAGATTAATTCTAAAGGATCTAAGTTATTTATATACATTTTGTATTTAATGAAAAGAAGAATCATGAGAAAAGCAGAGATGGAGATGAGATTATCTCAACAAGCCATACTAATAAAAATTAAATTTTTCACTTAAGTATATATTTTGGTGAAACCTCCTTTTCCTATCATGATTGAATCATCCTTTTTTAATTTTATTTTAGAGGGGCAAAAAGCCATTCAATATATATATTGCACTATTTTGAAATATTATAATATCCCCTTAATTACTTTTATTTGAATAAAGAGTGAGTAAAAATTAATTTGAAATCGAATTCTGAAAATAAAAATTTGATGAATAAGGATATGACAATGTATTGAATATTTATTAATGTTGTACTTTGAAGAACTACAAAGTTACTAATTTTTAAAATTTGAAATGGCTCCCAATTGTCCTATTTTCCACATCCCGCAAACCGAGAAAATGTTTTTTATTCTTTTCTTGAATATTTGAAAAATACAATCTTTTCTTCTAGCTTTGACGATGATTTGTGTTATTTAAATAACTGAAATAAGTTCTGCAAAACAAGTTTCCTTTTAGCTGATATTAAAATACTCTAATGTACAAATAACTAAATGTCGGAGGAGAAAAAATTCGAATTTCAATTCTGGAGGTAATAACAAGGAATGTGAAAAATGATTCACGATATCTCCTCTGAAATATTCATAATGTATCTAAAGTATATATTGCTAATTTGAGTAATTAATGAAACATAATTTGTTTAATGTATTTTTTAAATACTTTAAGTAATAATAACACAAAAAACAGAATTTGCTTCTTTTTTTTTCATGACCTTATTTGAAACATCTTTTAAAACACTTTGAATTACCAGAGTTATCTATACAGCAAACTAGACAAACTTCCTAAGGAAATTATGTGAAATAACAGATTCCAAGAGAATTCCCTAGTTCTTGCTTAAAACTCCAAAACGGTCATAAATCACAATGGAGTTGATGTAGCTGTTGGTTGGTTTTATTAACAACAGACTAAAAGCAACATGTGGCTTTTGGTGATGGACCTAGTAATTTTGAGCCTCAGACATGTGGCAAGGACGACACCTGGGTTGGCACCTCCATCTCTTAACTTTACACCATGTCAACAGGAGGCATAAGTAGAAGTTTGAGTTTCGACAGATTTAACATGCATCAGCCCCAGCTACACAGTGGGTCTTTAGTGGCATCAGGGCTTGAACCCATGACTTGAAGAAACTGTCACAGAGCCAATTTTTCAAAACTTGCAACGCAAAGTAGGCTTCACCAGTTTGGCGATGACCTTAGCATAATCATAATTTATAACAGGGAAGTATCTTGGATTGTTAACTTTTAAAATCAAAACCATATGAAGAATTTAAATGTTATATTCAGAATTATTGAATTTCAGTTTCTTTTAGGCTTTATGTAGCATTTAATAATTAGTTATTGCTTTATTTAAAAACTTAAATGGCTATTTTATAAATTAAATATTTAACATTATGAAAGCTTAAAATATCTAATATATGAACTGTAAGCTTTGTCCTCACTGGATTTAAATTTATTTCACTTTGCTATTTTTTTCATTCACTCAATCATTCTTTCCTAGGAGGCTAACTTGGCCTCCTCTTAAAATTATACTTAAAAATTGATTCTAATTACAAAGACTTTTACACTGCCATCTGAATTGTTCCATTTTTCAATTCACCCATGTCAGGAGCGGGTACACCAGCTAGTACATAATAAACCTGTAAAACATGCTGTATTAGTAACTAAATTGTATGTAAAATGAAGCATATGAGCATGTATTGGTTGCTAACTATTATTTTATAACCTCAAAAACAGCTGAATTTTTTTCATTAATTATTTCCATTATATTTCTAGTATTTTTGCAGGAACTAATTTGATATAACATTGCCACCCCATTTTTGGCACAATTTTAAAATCACACTTAATATGTGTTTGGTGACCAGAAGTTTTGCATCAAAGATAGCTTTATCATTGGAAAACAAAGCTGAAAATATAAATACCAGGGGAGAAGAAATATAATGCAAGGAATTTATAAATGCAAAGAAAAAAGGAACGGTAACAATTCTAAAATAGCTAATAAAATTTTGAGGTAGAAAAAGCAATAAATATAAAAGAAGAAAAAAAAAGTTGATTGAATGTGGATTGTGAAAAAATTATGAATTTAATTCCTTGACTCCCCATCCTGAAATAAAATGCTAATCAGCCTAATCACTGAAATCTATTATTTCCATGAATTTATTAAAAGGATCTATTTTTATGAAATTCCCGAATTTTTCACTAGTCAATTTCAACTATTTCACTCCTGTTCCCATCTTCTCTGCATTAACCCCAGTAAAATTAATTAACACATCAAGCATAGAGTTGTGCTAATCAAAAATAGCTTTTGAAAAAATTCCAAGATCCCAATGAATTTCATCACGCAATGAACATTTAAAAAATTCATTAATCAAAAGTTAAATAGTAGAAATTTGCAATTTGATACTAGTAAAAAAAAAGAATTATGCCTAATAAATTAATGAGCCTGGCAGTGTGATTTTAGACTGAAAGATTGGCAATAAAAAAATTTGCCATCAAATTTAAGACTTTTTTTTTATGTACAACTTTCAATACTTTTCAATTTTGCCTATTGGCGACAATGCACAGTATACACATATTCTATTTGGCATCAGTTGTATAATTTTTGACAATTTTATAACTTGCGCCAGCGAAATGGAAAAGTACTCAACTTTCATATATTTCCCACAACTATCACATATAACAATAGTTAAATTAGAGAAATGTTAAAAAAGATAGAAAAAAATTGCACTCTTAGAAAACAATATCTACAAAAAGTGAGAATTTGGATAACCTTTCTGACCATAGGATTAAAAGCAGAGCCCTTATATTCTGTCATAAAAAAATCCTACTATTGATCAATAACAGCACCAATATCTGAAATTAAAAAACAATCCACAAGATGTTCTTTGTGTGAAACCTGCCACACAAAACACATTTATAATACAGCACAATGTGCTAAGTGGTTAAAAATACAAAATACAGTCGGACCTGTACGTAACGAAGTCGCTAAATCCTGAAAAAAGTTTTGTTATATGGAAAATTCGTTATATAGAGGTTCAGTTTTCAATATACTTCATAAACCACATAAAGCAAATTTTAAATTCATAAACTAATTATTGAAAAAAAGTAATTATTCACACTTTTTGTAATTTAATATCTATATATCTTACCCATCAAAAAAAAGAAAAACTGCAGGGAAAACAAGAAAAAAGAATGTCGAGGAATACACTTCATTTTCAACTTTAAGAAAATAATTTTATTTTAAAATTAACGAAATTTAAGAATATTTTCTAATTTTAAGTACACAAGCAGTTTTAAACACATTCATTATTTTATAACAAGAAATTCTAAATATACATTACCACATGTGTCCTTAAATTTAATTACTCATAAAATCTGTTAATTTTGTTTGAAAAAATGCTTTGTTTCATAATACACTTTACATCTTTGCAATGTACCAAAAATCCCTTCAGGCGTATTTTCTTTACACTGTAATCTGCGTCAAATTGTTTCAAATGAATTTATTATACAAAGGTTTATTGATTTCTGCATTATCATCATTTTCATCTTCATTGCAATCCATAGCTGTACTGTTTTTATTTGTCACATTGTTCAATATATCCGATTCAGTTAGTGATCCCGAGGCTTCAGCTTCAGAATCAAGAAAAAGAAAATCATCAAGCAGCACAGAATCCAAAGTTTCTTGTTTTTCCGTTAGCTGTATCCATATTTTTTTCATTTCTTCTAAGGGAGTATCGTCTTCATCCTCCAAAATCTCACTGCAGACAAAGAATCCAGCTTTGACAAAACTGTTATGAATGGTACAATCTGTAACACACTCCCAAAATTTTTGAAATACTTTCCTGTAAATTGATATTTGGCATGGATTCATTGTTTTCAAGAGCAGTGATAACTTTTCACAATATCCTCTAGCGATAGTGTACTTTAAAAATTTTTATCAACCATTGATCAATTTGCTGCAATTTTGATGTGGTGTTTGGTGGCAAGTAAAAAAACTAACATTTTTCAATTTTGGGTTGATTTGTTTCGGATGGGCAAGAGAATTATCTAAAAGGAGAGCAATTTTGCGACGTTCTTTAACTATACGTTTGTCCAAATTTTGAATCCAATTTTCACAAATTTCTGACGTCATCCAAGATTTTTTGTTAAAGTCATAATCAACTTCCAAAGATTTTGCGCCTTTGAAACATCTAGGAGTTTTGCTTCTTCCTATAACAAGTGGTTTTAATTTCTGATATCCAGTCATATTTGTTCCTAACATAACAGTTATTCATGCTTTACTATGTTTTCCTCCAAAGCATCTTTCGTTTTTAAATGTTAATGGATACAAACATTGAAAAAAATAAAGCAGTCTCATCTGCATTAAAGATGTTTTCTGGCTTATAGTCTTTTAAAATTTTACTCCGTGTTTCTGTTATCCAATTTTTAATATCATCATCATCATCTTTACTTTTCCCAGATAGTACTTTTGCTACAATTCCACGTCTTTTCTTATATTTTTCTAGCCATCCATTGCTACCTAGAAATTGGTCGACCCCAATACCTTCGCAAATTGAAAAAATTTCTCTATTATGAAAGGTCCAGAGATTGGAACATTTTTATCTCACATTGTGTGTATCCACTTCATAACTACTTCGTCGACATCTTCATGGACACATGTTCTTAAACGCTTTGAGCAAAAATTTGATGAATCATAATTTTGTAGCTTATCTCAATTTTAAAGCAATATCCTTTATATCCTCCAGTTATACCTACAACTGATTAACGCTATAAATTAACGGGAGACTAGTTCAAGGACACAAGGCAATTCCACTGAGGGTGTAAGGGGATATCGAAGATATTTCTAGTCAACTAGACAATGGGGGTTAAGGGTTGCACTTCTTGGATGAAACACCCAGAATTAAATTGCTCTCGGCGAGTTAGGCACCTAATAAAAACCAGTTCAAAATTTATGACCACCATAAAACAAGTTAAAAGAGAAAATAATTCGAAATGTTCAGAAATACTTCAAAAATAAGATGAAAAAAAAATTGAATCACAAGAGAAAAAGTTCAATATATAGAAAATGCCCTTTGATATAGAGAGGTTATTTTATGAAGAAAATCGTGAAATGTTTTTGGTTCTAAGAAAAAGTTCACTATATAGAAAAATTGCAATATAGAGGTTCGACTGTATTTACTTGAAGTCTACAGGGTTACTGCAAGAAAAAGTAACACACATTCTTACTCCCCATAACTAGCACTGTTAAATAATGTAATATCAGAACAAAAAAAGAAAGAGTAATGGAAAGTAAGAGACAGTAAGAAACAAAAAAAAAAAATCAAGATTACTATATTGGGTACTTTTCCATTCCAGCAGCATAAATCTCACCATGCAGACTTTTTGGTGACACTTAAAAAAAGGTATTCTGTTTGGTGTTGGTTATATCATTTTTGGCAATTTCATCACCTGCGTCGGGGAAATGGAACAGTACCCTATATTGTAATGTTATTACCCAAAACTTGGCGATATTCACAACTATTTGGCATAAAAATCCGTAGCAACATGATTTTAACTTAGTAACCTTTTCAAATTATGATAGAATTAAATTATGAACAGAATTTGAATATGATAAGACATTTTGAACACATAAACTTCAAAAAAAAAAAAAAAAGAGATGATCAACTGTATAATTACTTCTCATTTCATCGAAGAGAAAAAAATTGTCTCAATAAATACTTGCTCTTATTTATGAATCACAACTCATGGTTAATTTATAATTTTCGATAAAAATATAATCCAAAAATTTAAATACCTTCATATTTTTGATATTAGCATCTGGAATTTGGTTTTCAGAATTCAGTTCATCCGACATGATGCGATATGGCGTTCGAATGTGCAGCAATTTCACAGAAAGTTAGAGATAGCACAATTCAATACATTAAGTTTCAATTATGACCGGTTAGAAATTTCGCACCTCACACAATTCAACTGTAACAAACATCCATTATTACGGGAACTCGTTAAAGAGAGGGCGATTGCTCGCGAGGAAAGAGGGGAAAGCAACGGGGGATAGCAGTAGAAGAGGGGGAAACAACGAGGGGATAGCAGTTTACAGGGTTACATAGCCAAAAATAACTCTCGCCAATATCGGCGACTCTTTTGAATACGATGCCAAATATTTCATTTCTTCTCTGGATGTGAACCTCGTCGCACCGAACGCTTGGGTACTGAAAATTATGGATATTGGATTACTCACAAAAATTAGCACTTTTTTTTAATCATAAATTTTAATACAAGTTGCAGGTATATTTCAAATAAATGAATCAACTGATGTATCAATCTTTGTACATTTATTTTAATAGAAGCAATGATAAATAATACGATTTAGAATCAAAAGCGTTAAAAAGAGTAATAATTTGAAAAGCTTTTTTATGTAGTAAATTTCATGTTTCTTACAAAACACGAAGCTCAATAACTCCATTTTAAATGTACTGTTAATAAATATTTAAAGATATTCTTTCTTTTTAATCTTGAACTTGTTTTGATCATTACTGTATCGGACATGTGATGGTTTTAAGGACAGTTATCAAACTAATAAATTTCCTTTCATAAGGAATAAGTAAAATATTGGATTTGAGAAGCGCTTTCGCTTCAAAAATAAGTTTTTAGTTATTTTGATTCATGTTGAAATTTTTTCTTCAAATTTATTTATATTTTATGGCCAATCTGAATAACAAAAAAAATAAGCTACACGAATCGATTGAAAATGCGTCTTACAAAAGGTAGTATAGGTTTTTTTTTTAATTAAATTTCCAACTGTTTGAAAATTAAATGCATCTTGTACTCGAATCCTAGATCAGATAATGAATTTTAGCCATTTTCTAATTATACACGCAGTTAAATGTCTTTTTTCCACTAAATTCATTGTTAACATTTCGTAAACAACAAAAAATATCCTTTCAGATGTATATCACTTATCTAAATGTAATTATTATTGTTATTTACATGCACATTCTTACATTTTTTCCCCCATTAGTGAATCATATTGGTTTTTGTAAAGTAAATCAGTTATATTTTATCAGTTTGTACTCTTAAATGTTAATTCAAAATTTAATTTAATAAAATAAAAAAGTTTTTATAAATTGATTTAATTACATATTGCCAGTATTATGATTTTTGATTATTTGAAATAAAAAACTGAGTTATACCTAATGTTTAACAAGTCTTTTTTTTTAAAAGTTGAAAATTCACAAATTGAAATGGCAGGAACTGTAGATTCTGCCTTATTGTTAATTTTATTCAGGGAATGTATGAATTGCAGAATTTAACAAAAGGTTTTTAATCGTAAAATATTTTAAATGGAAAAAGAAAGCCTTTTGCTAATATAAAAGAGACAATAATTTATATAATCACAATGAACATGAATATACTTATACTGATGTATATATACCTTAAAATACAAAAAAAACATTTCAAGGTTCTTTGTTTTGTGTTTCATCCAAAAAGAAAATTAATAGCTTTTTTTTTTTGTTGTTGAGCGTAGTATAATTTCTTTTTGGATAGCTGTTAAATCGAAAGCTTAAATGATGCTCGAGTCAAATAATTCGACCTGATTTTTTACAGCGATTTCTGTTCATTATTTATGTATATCAACAGAAATTATATTCAAATGTTTTATAAATGTCAACTATTGAAACAGCCTAAAGAAATTGAATGAATTAGGTTTTACTTTTTCCAAAGGCATTTCCTACAACATACAAATAAGTCTTGTGTTAAAATATATCTTTGTAATAATTATGGGGTAAGTATTTAAAGTGAATTATAACAATATAAATAATTAATATTGATGTATCTTATTCAATATGATCATCTGCATGATTAATTGGTCTTCATACACACTCAACTAAAATTTCAACTCATTTTTAAAAGGATATCTCACCATTTATTTAATTATTATTTTATTTATTTTTTTGAAATCCCTTATTATATTCTGATGCGACATCCTCTAATTTTAAACAGTTGTTTTATCAAAGCTCTAAAAGGCTCCAACACTCGGTTTTTGAGTAAGTGAAGAGAGTCAAATTTTTTCTAATACCCATACAGTAGTATTCAATCTTAACAATTTTGTAATAATTGTCACTAAATTAACTTTTTTAATGTTTAAAAAATTTATATTCTGTATTGTTCTCTTCGGCAGTGACTCTCGATAATTTTTTTTAATCAAAATAAATAGTTCCCACAAGAAATGAAGAAAAAAAAGTTTTTGTATCACAACACATAACCGAAATTAAATGAATCAGTTGAATCTACATAAACAAAAAAGTTGATGAAAATTATAAAATATTGTTCTGTGCAATGCATTGCAAATAACAAATTTCACCACCAAAGATATCAGTTCTTTTTAAAGTGATACATAAGAGTTGTCTGGAATGCTCACAAGCAATTCATGAAACAAAAGTTTTACCATTTACTGGAATTAATACATATTTTAGGATTTTATATAAACATGATTTACACTAAAAATTATGTTACTTTGTAATATTTAAATTTAGGAAAACTTTGATCTTAAATTATATTATAGACAAATGTCACTTTTTTTAAAAAAAAATTGACCAGAAAATATTAATTTCTTAATCTTGCATCAATAAATAATTCAAAAAGGTTGGGAATATATTTTGAAACAATATTAGACTCATTTTTATTTCGAAATTTCTTTACATTTTAATTCTGATAAATTAAATGTTTGTCAAAGCTATAAGTACTACGGAAAACACTCTTTTATTTAAGCACAAAAAACAATTTTTTTAGTAATGCTCAGACATCAACACTCAAAATTAAAATAAAGTGTTTTTTAACAAAATTAAAAGTTGTACTTGAATGAAGCGAGTCCTAGAAAAAACTTGAACATCATTTACTGTTCAATGGGTAGTGAATTTACTCGAAAGTTCAAAATTTAGCTGAAAAAATCTTCCTAGTATCAATTGTTACACTTATTTAGTAGTTTATTTGTACCAATAATCCTAAAAATGGATGAATTATGCAGATACGTGTATTTAATTTTTCAAGCTATTTACAATACTTATTTGTATTCTTTTATAAAAAAAATATTTTAAGTATTTTTGTATTTTTACGATTTATGTATCAATACTAGAACTTCAAAATTGAAAAATTAAAATCGGATCTAATAATATATATATATATATATATATATACAGAGAGAGAGAATCATTGTGGAAAATGAACTTTTATAAGTTTATTTGAATTTTAAATGAAAAATTTTTAAAACTATATTGATGTACATAAAATCATTCGAAGAAGAAAGAAAATTTTTGAATATACTTTTGCTGCATATTTTACTTTTAAAATTATGAGTATGTGGCATTTCCCGAGATTTTCATAACAGGGAATTTTCTGGAAACTATAATACGCTACTTCTTTTTTAAAAATACTTTTAAGAAACTATCTAAATACAAAAATTCATTTAAATTCATGATTGAACTTAAATGCATAATTATGAAAATCATTTAAAATGCAGCTTAAAGCAAGAAACGTACCCGAAGTGCGATCATACTTAGAAGACTACAGTACAAAAAAAATTGCGTTCGTAACTTCTTTTTTCTCCCTTTGCAAACAATTAGAGAGTCAAGCATTTTATATCAGATACAACATTCAGAAGTTTCATTATGTAAAACCATTCCAGCGAGACTATTTGTACGCTTACAATTTTGCATGCACAATTAAATGACTAAGGGCATTTATTCAATCGCAACTGAAAAAGAAAGCTGTGAAACTGGGTGCAGGCCCTTTAAAAGCCTTTTTCCGCTACAGGTGACCAGAGCACTGCTCATTCTCGATTTCCGTATGTGGTTAATTGACGTCACAAAAACATAAGAAACTTAAATATCTCTCCTTTCTTACACAGTCATCGAGAGTATATCTCTTCAGATATTCCTATGTTGCTAAGTGAATAAAGAAACGATATTTCGTTATAAGATCGGGTAATTTTTCTTTTCTAAACAGCGCATTAACAGTGTAAAAATTATTGCATTATCACATTCACGTAATAAATAAGCCATACCTGGGGTCAGCTGCTTTGGTGCATTCACTGAACACATGGCCCTGCTACACAAGTTGCATTGCGGTTTAATTATTTGGAATGATTGTTTTTATTACCATACAGAATTGGCGTGGAAAAAAAAGGATGCAATTAAATTCATTATAAAAAATAGCATGTATTACTTCAGTTTTTCGTTGTTTCTATAAGAACAAAAGGTTTTAAAAATAATTAGTTAAAAAGCACTTCATATGAAAGTTATAGCCATAAATTACTTACTGCTTAAAAGATAAATTCACATTTGTAACACAAAATTTCATATCCTTTCCTGTTTTTACACTGCAGTCAGGTTGCATATGAAATTTAACTTTTCTGTGTTTATACTTTTTTTTACAGGAAACATGCTATTTTCAAGTGCTTCTATATATGTATAAGTAATGGATATATGTCTATGAATATATTATGTATAAGTAATTGCAATATAAACGCAAAATTGTCAACAATTCATTCATTTTAGCTAGTGCAAAAAAAAGTTGGAAATATTCATCTTGTTTATAAATATGAAATAACAGAAAAAATATTACTGGAGAGCTGGTACAGCAAGATTGTAATAGAGATGTATATATATTTCTTCAGAAAATTTATATTTTAGAAATACTTTTTTTTTTTCAGTGAGTGGGAAATTAAACTGTACATTTTATAAATTCTTGATTTTTTGAGAGGTTTCTTATGATATAAATTTATTTTCTAAGAAACATATTTCTTAGAAAGAAACTTTGGCGGGTTCACTTTAGATGTCCACCATAAATGTCAAATGAAAGAGATTTACAGTACTTCACCGTCTTAGGGTGCAGCCCAGCCAATCTCAAAGAGAAATACAACTAGTCTAGTTCCGCTTTTTTCAATGCCGTATATTGATTGAAATGAAACAATAAAGTGACTTTGAAATGAATGTTACTATTTTCAATTTTAAATTACATTCTACGTGTTCCATAAACTCATTTCATCCTGTTTACATTGTATTAAGTAAAATAGCTAAAAAAGGGAAAGAAAATTAGTGAATAAATAATCGCTTATCAATTTCATTTGAATATAATAAAATATATGATTTCATATCGCAGTTATTACATAAATAATTTGAATAATTATATCTTTATAATTAATGATTACTTTTTTTTTCAGGTGTATGTTTTTAATTTGGGAAAATAATAAAAACTGATAAATAATAAATGTTAAATTCTTGTTTTTCGAATTGCCATTCTTAGCTGTATTTCGAAAATTTACCACAGCGTAATTATCTCTAGTCACGGAACCCTGCTAAAGAACAAATAAAAAAACTAACCAAAAGAGCAATGTAATATGTATAGAAATCAATTCATGCAATCGATTAAGCATGAACAAACACAAATGTGGAAATAATACACAAAGAAGTGGTGCAGATTTCTGAAAAGTTTAAAGTAATTTCAGTACAACTACTTTCTCAGTAAGGATGTTTGGAAGCAGAGTCTATCCATTGACTCAGAGGTGGGGTTAAAAAGATGAAATTTAAAGAAAAATTAAACAAATATAAATGATATAACTTTATCTTTATGATAATGTTAGTAAAAAAATTTATAAAATCTGTTACTAAAACTTTCATTATCATTGAAAATATTTCATCTATTTTACTTCCTTCTTTCCTCTTTCTTTCTCTTATTCATGTTTTTAATCTCATACATGCACTAATCACATATTTAATATGTAAGTTTAATTTTTTTTTTTACTAACCACTGGCAATTGGGAGATTATATTGAGTAAAGAATCCATCGGACTGACACTCGTTGTTATTTGATTGTTGTTGTCTTAGTAAAAACGATGTAAATGGAAATTTTCCAAATTTTTTTGTAAAATATTTTCTGTACCGAAATGTTATTTGATTACCCTTAATTGCAAAGATATTAAATAAAACAATTGGAAAGAGTGAAAATCTTGCAAAACAGTATGAAAAGTCGGGTTGAAAATGAAATTAAATAGAAATGCATATTCTACTCGAAGGCAGATGCCTGTTATGTTTTAAAATCAAAGTTGATATTAGCAGCATTCTCAACAGCGAATGATTTAGTTTAGTTTACTTTTTATTTACGTCGCACTAGAAGCAACACGAGGGCTATTGGCGACGGACCTCGTAATTTTGAACCACGGTCAAGTGACGAGGACGACACATGAGC
>BMAW01127537.1:0-11327 GCA_019974015.1 Nephila pilipes | reverse complement strand
TGAATGAATATAATATTACGCTGTAGAATGGAATATTTGAAATCTTTGAATAACACAAACAAATGTTGAAAGACAGGTTAAAATAAAATTTTCCTTCAAAATTCTTTATATATATAGTGGACATCTTAAATGATCATCTTTTTCACTCTCTGACTGCCCAAATGCTTAACAAAATCGCTTCAAGAATTGCATATTTTTTATTAGATATTTGAAATATGTATATATTTGGGAGCTTAAATGTGTAGTATAATTTTATTTAATTTTTTTTTAAATGTTAATTCGGATCATAAGAATAGAGGATCAAATAATCAATTTTAGATGTATGTAGAAATCTCGGAATAAGCATTTAGAGGTCAAACTGATGCTCAGGAAATTAATCATATGATACTCAGTTGCTTTAATAAAACTTGTTATTTTTTTTTATTACATACTCAGTTCCCAAGCGTAGAAAGTATAGAATTATACAGTTGTTAAACTTTTTTTATGAGAAGGTTTGTTGTATTTATTTCTTCTTAACTATTGAAAATTAAAGTGCTTATTTGTGTAATTTGGTTAATAAAGCTAAGGGTAGAGTATCAAGGTAGTCAGGTAAGAGAACGAAACATTACATCGATTATGTGTCTGATGTTAAATATTCATTAATCTCAAGACAATAAAAGCATTAATTTGACTGATTATAATTACGATTAAAACTATTTTGATTAATTTTAATTGAAAATAAACATAAATTTTTCTTATAACGCTTAATTCTGGTAACGACTATTTAAATTTTTTTTGCCTAATTTCACCAAAGGCATTTCTTAATTAAATAGGGTTCATAGAATTCTCATGAAAAAAGTAACTTACGATAATATTTTTTCCGATGTTATTAGTATAATGAAGTGAGAAAAAGAAATAATTGTATATTTACAGAATTGATATTGTTTATTGAAAGGTTTGAAGGCTTTTCTTCTGTTTCTGTAATCATTATGATTATTTATTTCGTGTAGCCATGGAAGAAGGACAATAACTTACTTTTATACGAAACATGTATGAGATAATGATTCAAAAGTTTTTATTTCATTACAAACGTAAGAATATTACATTAGTTTTACTTTTATAATATTTTACATGAAGGTTATATGGCTGCTTGGAGATTTAGGAGTTAATTTGAAAGCTAACGAATATATGACTCTATTACTTTGAAAAAGAAGTTATGAAAGTTCTCCAGTAATGAATCGAGCGGAACTGGTAGAATAACCTTTCCTAAGGAAGAATTTATTATTATTTGCATGGTTTATCGGGTTGTTGTTAAATATGCCTTTTTCGGATGTTGTTAAAGAATCGGAGAAATGTAATACAGTATTGCTTCTGTTAGTTTTTAAATTGCTCTTCAGTAATATATAACGAATTTTATCACATTAATTATGGATGGTTCATTCGCAAGTCTAAGTGTTTTCGAGAAAGTAATACGATGCGAAAACAAGACGGACACTGATGCTGCTATTACCTTCACTAATGGCTATAAGACTTTAAGCGAATTTTTTTTGTTTCACATATTTATTAAAATTAATATTATGCTTATTCTGATCTGTCTATTTATATTTATTTCTTTTCTTATCGCCTGCTCAATATATCTTCAAACAGGTGGAGTGTTAGGTTAAATTTTTGTTAAGAAAATATGAACTCGACTTTTTTCTTATTTACATTTGACTCATTTAAAATACAAATGAAATTATGTCTTTAAAATGGCAAAATTGTGCTATTTTATTGATTATTTTGTTTGAGTCAATAAAAGCTCGATAGAAACGAATTTATTGAGAAAAATAGAAAATTAACGTTATTACCTACACAGGCATTATTATAATAAGAAAAAAGTATTTTGAAAAATATTGATTTTGAACGAAAAAAAAATCTAAAATTAAAACCAAAAACTTTAAGAGAGTATTTAGTATAAATAGCCACATGTTTTTTTCTCATTTTTTTCTTCTTCGTTACAGCCATAACAATTTCAGTTTGTAATGATAGCTGTCGTATTATCTTCAAGTATATTATTTATTTTTCTAAATAAAATTAGATTGACAGCACATTTGAGCATTAGTGAAATTAGTTTAATTCAAATTTATTGATCTAAAGATGTGAGGAAAACGTATACAGGTAAGGTGTCACATAAATATTTAACAGCAGTAACTAGAGGCTAATTTTTCTTTTATCGAATTTTTGCATGTTCCGGTATTAAAGTGATACTTTTATCGAAACCCTGGAAAATTGTAAAATAGACTTTAATCAATTTAAAACGCATTATACTCGAATTAATCTAAATGTTTGATACAAAAGTTATCAACTTTTAAAGTACTTTTTTTTATAAATTCTACAACCCCTGTAATGGTAAAAATAAAATTGTACTTTGTGGGAAATCGACATTAAAGTATTTTAATAGAGTAAAAAGCATTTTCTTATATAAAAATTATTCTTTTAAATTGAGAACTATAACGAATGCGACGAAAAATGTCCCTTGAATGTTTTACAATTTTTTAAGAAAAAATCAAAATTGTATAAAAATTAGGACATTAACAAGCAAAGGTTGTCTCAAATTAAACTTGTTTTATGAGTGTTGCCTTTATCAAAAGCTATACAGCTAAATTCATGAAAATAAAGGAATAGCATAATGCAATGATGGGCACTTTATACAGCAAAACAAAGTTAATTCCATAATCCTATACTAGATGGCGCATGATAGCATTATACACAAATTAAAGAGCAACTATAAAATTTATCAAGCGGATGGTTATAAAACATGTCCGATATACCACCTACCACCAATTAGGTATTATCCGGAAGGTTAAAATTTGTTTAGCGGTTGAAAGCAGCATGTGTAATGGAATCAACGGTGACCTATGCTGTCTTTACGGTAGAAGAGAAATGCGATAGGATCACAGTAAATCAAGTCTACTAAATTCGCAAATTTCTTTCTTCAAATTTCAGTTATTAAATTTCGCATTTATGTTTTTCAATCTTTGGATAGTGAGCGGATTTTTTTGATAACTGCTTCGAAGATCAAAATTTCCCGCACAGCTTCCGTAGCAGAGTCATCATTTAGGTGAAAGAATTTAAAGCTATGGCTTTCTAGCAAAGTGGAGACGTTATTCGGAGGCCGAAATATTGCAGTAGATGACATTATTAATCTTCCAGGTCAATTATTCCTTGGGAAACCATAGTTAACCTATTGATTTACACATTCAACGTTCTTCAAGAAACCACGCCATCTTGGTTAGACAAACAATGTTTTAGTGACATCATTCACCTGAATATATCGCCCACCAGGTAAAGGCTCTGCTTTCCTAGGAAACTATAATTTTAACTTTAAAGCTCTCACTTGTTCTCGGATGATATGTTTACAGATGCGGATGTTTCGCCGCTCATTATCATTTTTAGCTGAGGTCTATTAGAGACGTTTTTTAATGCGGTACTCCATTTTTCCATTACAGGCATTATGCTTATGTAGTCATATATTTGTCCTCGCATCCTCCATTTTTTGTGTGCTTTTTTTAAATCTTTACTTAAGTTATTTGTTGTTATTTTACTGCCTTCTATACTCCGTACAAAAACATTTGTATTTACTGATAATTCACGTTACACAATGCCATCTAGTAGTGGTATTCAGCAGTAACTTTTTGTTTTAGATATAATTTCTATCAACGCATTATGCCACTCTCCAATCAAAATGAAATTCAGCAGTTTAGCTGCAAAATGCTCAAAAAAATCAAGTTTCATTTGCAACACTCTGATAGTAGTAAAAACTCGATTGGTGTGAATTTCTGTTGCATCTTTTTAAAAAGCAATATGAGAAGATGGTTGTACTTCGATATCGACTGTGAGTGAGTATACATATGTCATACTGAGAAGCAGCATGAGGGTTATGTGCGACTGACCTCGTCATTTTGAACCTCAGTCATGTACAAGGACGACACTTGAGCTAGCATCTCCCTCTCTAAACTTCCACAAAGCGCCAATCCGAGGACTTGGGACCCCGAAAAGACACAGCACACTCACCCCACTACTCGGCAGGTCTTTAGTGGCATCAGTGCTAGAACTCACGACGTGAAGAAAATAACGCTGGTCGTGAGACAGCGACCATAACCTGAAGGCTACCACAGCCACTTCGATATCTACGTAATGGAATCATCCTTAAGGTTGTCCTAGCGTAATATTATAAATTAGAACCCGAAATTGAAACACTTCTTCATATATAAAAGCTTTCGGACGTTAATTTTATATTCTGACTGAGACATACTTTATAGAATAACATATTTTATAATACTTCAAATTTCTATCCGAATTAATCTCTTTTTGTGATGTAAAATATGTTCCAATGTTTCATCTTCTATATTGTAATACTAAATGACTTGTAAACGTTATGTATTACTGTGGCGTTTTTTGGAATGTTCCTAAATTTTAAGAATACAGCATAACAAATGGATGTATGTGTTACAACGTCTTAAACTTATATGCAAATTGAAATAATTTACTGCTTGGAAGTGTATTCGGAGTTCTGATCAGGCTCTATGAAATTATGCCAAGACAGAATTAGAGTATTTAAATAAAGACAGTTTAATTGTGTGAGGTGCTAAAATATTTTTAATTGGGTATAAGATGCTGTAAAAAAATGCTGTAAAAATAACTTCTTCTAAGAAAATTTGTTCCAAATATTTTGTAAACTTCCCCATATCTGATGAAAGTGTAACTATCGATAATGACAAGGTATATGAGACTAGTAAATGTGAAGATAATGAATTAAATTGTGAGAAAAAGAGAAATTCATTTGAGAAAAAGTGTACATTTTCTGATATTTTCAGAAAGAAGTTTCTAGGAACTGAGAAGAGATATTCCGTTACAGAGAAAGAGTGCTCTGCCTTAGAAATTGCTGTGAAGAAACTACAATGTTATTTGGATGGGCCAAATAAATTCATCACCATGATGGACCATAATATTTTAGTTTGGCTTAAAAATAATGTAAATTTTAATCCACAATTTATGAGATGGGCAATGACTTTACAGTTTTACAATTATATGGAAGTTCCTGGCAGTTTCAAGAGTCATAAACATGCAGATACTTTAAGTCTCACTCCATGGCCTTATTAGAGAAATTATATTTAAAATAATATACTTT
Source organism: Nephila pilipes (assembly GCA_019974015.1). NCBI lineage: Eukaryota > Metazoa > Arthropoda > Arachnida > Araneae > Nephilidae > Nephila > Nephila pilipes. The sequence continues at coordinate 6,178 of BMAW01127537.1, read as the reverse complement.
CAGACTTTGAGTATTAGCATCTACTCTTTTACAATTTGGCTCATTGTTTGTATTGTTTTTGCAACTTTCTTCACCACAAATTGTATGTAATACATATTCATTGTACATTTTCAAAAGTTGCATACCAGTGAAAAATTTGGGCTTTCTAATGTTAAATTTGTTTTAATGTTTTTTTCATTATAAATTATTTCTCTATTTGATGTGATGATTATAGATATTACTTTTATTATGTGTTCTATTTTATGTTATAACAACTTTTTGTATAGATTTTTATAAAAGGGTTTTAATTCATAGCATCTGCAGCAGACTAACAGTGCCATTCAATACCTAGTGGAAATAAAAATATAAAAAATAGTATTTAGAATTATATTGTGATTTGCAGTTCATATTCTGTTTGTTATTTACCGTATTTAAAAAAAAAGTACTTTTGAATTTTTTCTGCATAAAAATGCATGTCTTGGGAGAAAATTATATATCTGTATGTATATATGTAAGAGATATTCATCTTTTTCTATATGTATGTTTATTAATGATTTTTTTTTGTAATCAGAGAAATTTAAGCTTAGCATACGAAATGGTGTTGTTATAAGAGAACTATTTTATAAATAATTTAAGTTTCTAAGCAAATAAATTTCCTGAAATAGGAAGAAACAATAAATTTAATAGTAAGAAACTTTAATTTTAAAAAATTATTATAGTTTATTTCGGAGGGGGGAGAAGTTGTTATATATTCAATATTTAAAAGAAAACAATTTAAACTTAAAATGATTCTTTTTTCAATATTCTTTATTAAGCTATATATATTTTTTAAATGTTTAAAGTTATTACAAAGAAATGAAATTATGCTATTGGCAACACCAGATCATATTTTTGTTTTTAGAAAATTTACTGGCAACGAACAAAAAAAAAAGATTTTAGTTTGGTTCCAAGATGTAAAATCGAATGTTGAAAGATTATTCTTGTGAAAATTGTGTATATGATTTATGTTTGAAAAGATGTGCTCAAATAAATGTGATGTCCTGAAAACAAGTCATCTTTATTAATAGTCTGCAATACAGTACAGCGTTAAAAGATACATTTTATAGAAGAATAAAGTTCTTAGTAGAAAGAGCATGACATGTCAATGGACAAGAGAAATGAAACTGTAATACACTCAAGCCATCTTCATGCATTATTGTATTATACAACACTGTAATTCAAGGGTGAAATAATTATCCATAAGGAAATAGGTAATAAAATAAGAGATCTATAATTATTATTACATGCATAGAAATGTTAAATTTGCAGTTTAGAAGTTATTGAATGACCTGCAAAAATATTTTGCTTCGGTATAAATGATTAGGGTATTGTCAGGACTTCCATTTATACTCAAGTGATTAATGCGAAGAATTTTTTGATGTGAATATGGCTGTATGGCAGGAATCAACAGGCTTTGAACACTGAATGCTTGTTGAAGCATGGGACGCATGGATATAGATATTCTTTTCGGATTTTGATAGGGAATTCAATATTTCTTGATACACAGTCTAAGTGTTACCGGAAAAGCAACACTGGATCAAATAATAGCTACAATCAACGTGGAACGTACAACAGACGTGTTTATCAGGACAAGGCATATAAATTTAGCAGTATATCTATTGTGATATGGTAGTAGAATACTGACTCGAGTTCCTTCACTAACATCAAACTATCAACTGCATCACCTGTACTATACTCGTTAACATTTAGGTTGGACCCTAGATGACTGGAAATACTTTGCTTGGTCAACAAAATAATGATTCTAGTTGGAAGAAACTGATGGTAGGGTACATGAGTTATGCAGAACCTCTCTAGACAATGGACTCAAGTTGTCCACAAGGTAATGTGCAAGCTGGTGATGGCTCCAAAATGTTGTGGGATACTTTTACATGAGATGGGCTGAGTCTTGAGGTCAAACTGACGATTTGGAAGTCATTCATGGATTTAATGTACTCAATCTATGATGGAATTTTTCAGGATGACAATGCTCTGTGTCACTGAGTGAAACTCCTTCGCTATTGATTTGAGTAACATTTTGGACCATTCCAGTGAATGATTTGGACGTCTAGCTCACGGGTCATGAATCCAATTACACATGTATGTGATATGATCAAATGTTAGTCTAAGATCCTACACGTGCAACATTTTCGTAATTATGGACAACTGGAGAGGCAGCATGTCTAAATATATTTCCATGAGAGTTCCGACGACTTGTTGAGTCGCTGCCATGTCGAGTTGCTGCACTTCGCAGGGTTAAAGGAAGTCTCCATCTATATTAAGAGATATCCCATGACTTTTAGCATTTCAGTGTATATATACGGAGACTTTTCTATCTAAAGAGCGTAATACTCTTTAAACAACAGTTGAAGACAGTATTTGTCAACATATAGTGTAAACTATCACACTGAGAAGTTTATTCATACAACATTTACAGTCCCATACTGTTTCTCGTCTACATTTTTCTGTCAAATGCTCCATTCTCTTAAAAAATGGTCTTATTACTATATTGATCTTTGTAATATTTTCTTTAGGGCATTACACAAAAACAGTTATTGCTACACAGTTACTGCACTTTAATTAGTGAAAGATGTTTCATTGAAAAATAAATGGAAAACGAGTATTTTAATAAAAATTTACATAAATATATATTTTTAAAACTGTAATTTACATTGATATACACTTCAATTTCATGTTTTTGTATTTCTCTCATTCATCATGTGCAGTTATATTAACGATATTTCCTTTAAATATCGATTGAAATCGTGAGAGAGAAAAAAGATATAATCTCTTAAAATATGTCAAAAGGGCACCCATTATAATTAAAAAAATTTCCATTAAAATTGTTGACAATTTAAATGTAAAAAGGACGAAAAAAGTATCTGTTAGATTAATGAGTTTTAAACTTTCTTGCCTAAAAAGTTTCTGTGATAGGTATTTTTAAAAACATGATTAATAATTCATATATATCCCAATATAATGTTTCTGTGTTTCCCTCACTTATCTTTTGGATATATTATTAATGATAATTCCAATAATTCGACTTAAATGACTAATTACTCGTATTATTAAAAAAGATATGGTTCCATAAAAGCAATTCAACAGTGTGCCTATCGTATTTAAAAATTAATTTAAATTGGGAAAAAAAAAGTAGCGAGAATTTAAAAAAAAACGTATCTGTTAGTTTAATGATTTTAAGACTTTTGAGCTTCCTTTCATTTTTAAATTTTAAAAGTAACGAAAATAAAAAGAAATGTGTGTTAGATTAATGGTTTTCATACTCTCTTGTCTTTAGTTGATAAAATATATCCCTAAGATAGAATTTTCATAAATTACAAACACAGATTTGTTGCTCTTGCATAGTTTTTTTATTCTATCCTAAGCTACTCACGTGCAATTTTGAAGGGTTTCACGTACCTCCAGGGATACTTGAACTATAGATGTTAGGAAAAAATATGTGAGTATGTAGTATCATTAGTTAGATTTACATATAAAGGTATTTAATTTGATTTCATGTTCAACGAGCATGATTTACACACAAGATTCAAATAATTTCATCTTAAATGAAATAAAACTTTTAGTGTCATGGCTACCCAACAATTAACTCCATGGCCAGTGAAGTTCAAGATTAGTTCTGATTATACTAAAGACTCATAACAATGAACAATAAGGGCCACTGACATTAAAAAGAATTGCGCTTCAAATTTCTTGGATCTCGTTTGGTAAAAGTTAGAAGTGTGAAGTAGCAGCTAAAGTGTTAGTTTTGATACTTTATCGAACACATTTATGAATCAACTGCAAATTATCACTCGAATAATTTAAGAACAGTATTAATTCAAAATAAAACCTGTGACCACAGTCATGCTGTCGTTATGTTGCGGACTAAAGGCCGGCTTTGCTTTCGTTCAATCAAGGTCGCGAGCCCTGATGCCACTAAAAATCCGCCATGTAGTGGGACTGATGCAATTTAAATCTGTTCGTAGTCTCAAGACCTCACTTTAGAAGTGTGGCAGTTTGGAGAGACTTGACTGGGGCTCAAAATTACGAGATCCGTTGCCAATAGATCTCATGTTGCTTCTCAGTGTGACGTTAATAAACAATCACAATAAATGCGAAGTAAATGATGTAACTTAATTTATTTTGAAAAGTAAATATTTATGTAGAATGCATAGCCCATAGAAATAGGTAACATTCAAAATCAAGCTACATTTTTATCAACAGAGTGATTATTCTTAAGGTTGATTTCAGACACGTTCAGTGAAATCCATTTAATACCCCTACCCCCTTATTCCCTTCTAGAATAAGTTCTTTTCTATATTAAACTTAATTTGAATTTTCTCTCATCTCCTAAAATATGTCTCAATTTCATTTTTTTTGCTTTTATATGCACACACATTAATTGATGTTCATCAGTAAGTTTGGATTACACAATTATTGCAAGTATCCTCAAAAATTTAAAATTTAAGATTTTTCAGTTTCAAAGGGAAAAAAAGGATATTTTTTACAAATAATATTTTCACTAAATAAATTTATAAAAAAATGTTGTTTCATTTTTAGGATAATAATTAATACAATGCCTTTTTTAGTTGAAGAAAGTAGGGACTATTTTTTAATAATTTGGTGATAAGTTAAGAATACCAAATTAATATTCTTTCTTTACGCACAAATTATTTTTAATATCTTTAGAAAAAGATAATATATCATTTTAAATTCTTTTTAAAAACTGTATGGGACTTTTGTGGTCTTTAAATGAAATATCAAGTAAAATAAATTAATTTTCTGTAATCAGTATTTTGTTAGGATATACGGAAAAAATCTTTGTTTTTGAAACGTGTAAACAAACTTAAAAATAAAATTGAGAGAACTCATAAATAAAATTTTAATTGTACTGAGAGATTTGTTGTATGCTCATCTCAATTTTAGTTTTACATTTTGAAAGTGATTACTTTAATTTCTATCAATGTTCTTTTTACAGCAAGCATTCCTTTATTTTTAGAATTTCTGTATGCAATTAAGAGCAGAGAAAGAGCTGAAAGCATGCAGTTTCAGTTAACTGTATTTCCTAAGTTAGTACATCACGACGTACATGGACGCAATAGAAAAGGAATGATTATTTATTTGCAGCACTATTTCTGCGCCTCCAAACACCACTATTGTTTTCCTTTCCATATTAAATTTTTTAGTAGTAATATATATTGTTGAGTTCGTTTTTTTTTTATGAAATATTCTTTTAATATATACCATAATTTAAAAAAATTCCTTTGAATTGAGTTTGCTTGAAATTTCTTTAAAAATTGAATGAATAATTAATATATAAGAAACAGTATAAAACCAAAATGAAGCTTCCTAAAATCTGTCTTTTGGTTGAAAGTTGTTCGACTAAATTTCGAGAGAGAGAAAGATTTAATTGTTCCGACAACTGAAGAATCATTATATTTTTGAGTCGCATTATAAAAGCAAAGAAAGCAAGCGAATGATTTTTTGGAGGTTATTAATTAAAATTCAATATATTAAAAATATTCCATAATAATAAGTAATTATTAAAATGTCATCTTTCTCCTTTTTTATTTAAATCGAATTATTATTTTGAAAAGTGTCATGATGAGATCTGTAAATAGCTATGTTATTTAGTAATAGTTAATTTGATTCTAATTAGCTTTAATCAAAGTTCCGATGAATGTATATTGTTATGTTTTAAGTGCATAGTAGTTATTTATAAAACAAAGAAATATTCATTATGATTATCTAAATAAAAAGGAATTTTTTTTTCAGAATTTTTTTTTGTAATTTCTCTGAATAGATGAGCTGTTTATAAAAAGGAGAAACGATATTAACTTTTATCAATTTCTTCACATGCTGAGTAATATATCAACTGAAATTCAAATCCTTTTATTCAGAGTTTACAAATCTCTCAAATAAAACTATTCTATTAGTTTTTCTATTAAACCTATTAATAAAACTCAAATCAACAGTTTCATTTAAAAAACGTTCGCTTATATTTTGCGTTCTCAAGAGCATTGATGACACTCAAAAACTTAAATAAGAAAAATGTAAAATAATTTTAAATGCTATGTCTTACAAATTTTCAGAAAACAAAGATCAAATTTGGGAATTATTCAATAAGGATATCTATGTTAATGTGTATAAATGTTTCAAACGAAAA
>BMAW01127525.1:279071-293509 GCA_019974015.1 Nephila pilipes | reverse complement strand
TTTTTTTTTTTTTTTTTTTTTTTTTTTTTTGCTACTTTACCGAAAGGATTATGGTATACTTTAAGAGTTATGGAATGTTATGAATAATGGAGTAGCGAGGGATTCTCCATACTCCAAAATGGAATGGTGGATTAAAAAAGAGCCTATTTTATGCATAAAGATTTTTTCCCTGCATTTACAGGATTATAAGCACGCTTTTTTTTTTAACATTTTGCGCTACGTAATATATTTACACATATCTATAACATACTATTCAAACAATGTGGAAAAGAAAGCTATTAATATATGTTTTTTGAAAAGTGTTTTATGTGTTAAGTACCAAGCAATTTTGAATTTCTGCCTTCATCAAATTAAAATTAATTCAATTGATATTTTTTCTGCTACAGATTTTTATGACACTAGCATTCGATTTATTCACTTTTAAATGGTTTCATTATTAAGTTATTTCTTTTAAAATGGAAACCTTTTTGAAATTTCAAAAATGTAATAGCTTTGTTAATTTTTAAACATTTGTTAAGGCATGTGAGTAATCTTCGATAAAACTCGACATTAACGAAACGCTTTCGTCGAAGAAAAATGATTTTGTTTAATGACGTTTGCATAATCTGTGTACTCTTTTTAAACTAAAAATAATGGAAGTCACGTCTTACCATTGAGATAAATGTTAATTTTTGTATCAGCTTATGTATAAAATAAATCACATTTATAAACATAAATAATTATGCGTGAACAATTAACAATCAATAGCTGTAATTACATTTGTAAGTCGTGTTCTTATCTTTATGTGCATATTGACTAAAATTTACAGCATTTATGAGCTTGGATATTTGAAGAGCATACTTATTAACATAACATTCTAAGCATTTAATTACAATTTAATAAATAATATGTAATAAAATTTTAAAAATTTAAATTTTGGGATTCGAATTTCCCACATAATGTTTTCATCAATACTACGCAATACTTAAAATGTTCGAATATTTATTAGGAAAAAAAATGACATTCACTGTTATTGAAAATAGTATTTTATACGTACAAAATATCAGCATTTATGGATAAAGTAGATTTTGAGGAAAGTACACAAGAATTTTAAAAAAAAAAACTTTTTTCAGACAAATGCAAAGAAAAATATCTTTTTCTACGCCATTTCAAGCGTGTTTATATAAACTTAAATTCATTTCCGAATGTCATATTTATCAAATTTTTGTAACAGAAAAAAAGGAAAATTTGAAGTATTTTAGTGTCTGAGTTACCGTAAAATGTCTTTTAAGTATTCAAACTGACTGAACTGAAGGCATTTTAAAAATGTTTTACACTTTAAATAACTAAGCAGTAAGCCTTTATTTATTTATTTATTTTGGGGAGGAGGGCATCGAAAAATGTTTTAAGTCTATAGTTGTTTACAAAAGTTCTCTATTTCTATTCGATGCTTCGAAGAGCGATGGCCTTTCCTGCAACATTACTCTAATAAAGGAGAAAATACATTAACAAGTATTTCGTTGAATACCAAAGAAAGCTTAAGTAATTACCTGTTAATCTTCATACCTAATTTAGCGACCATTTTGGAGACATGGGGAGAAATGTGGTGACTTTGTCAATCAAATAAGGGCTCTCGAAAATGTTAGAGTCTTGTCGATGTCTCGATTAATGCGAAAGTTATGGACTTTGAGTTTTCCATGTGACGTCACACCTAGCCGGTGCAGCTATTAATACGGAAAGGTGCGAAGCCTGAGTGAATCGGTTGGGAATTGGCCAAGGGAGAAATGTCCTGAATTTACTGAGAAGAGACTTATATCTTTCGGGATTGTCAAAAACTATAGGAGTCCACGCGAAGTTTTATTTTGGAGATTTGTTCGTAGTGCGAATTAGTCAGCTAATGAGCTGAACGTTAATGAAAGTTCTGCATCCGTTATTACAAGCCCTGCTATGGATCTGTTTTGTTGATCTTTGCAAATGCTGTTGTTTCTCTTGTGTCGCTGATGTGTTCAAGTGTTGTGTTTCCCGATTGTGCTATTAATCTGTCCAAGTTTTGATATCTGTGCTTTGTTTTGAACTGAATATTTGTGAATATAGTGTCCTTTGTCATTAACATCTATGTTGGACTGCTTTCACTCGTACGTCTACAAAAGAGATTTTTTTATAACATTGTAATATTATTATTCATTTAGAGGTCAAATATTTGAGGTTTTCAAAACATACATTTTAATTTTGTTGATTTAATTTCAATCGATTGAGATTTTCTTTCAATAGATATACTTTTTTGCTTAATGATTCAGAAATATGTGCTGAACATGTATTTATTTCAAATATATTTAATTAATACATAAAATCAACTCTACAGACATGGCAATATTCCCCTTTTTTTTTTGCAGGAAGCACACTTTTTATGAATTGAAAATCATTTGTACATCATCATAAACATTTCTAAATTTAGTCGATAACATTAAATTTCCTATCACTAACTGTTTTGAATAAATGATTAAAATAATATTAAAAATAGTCGAATAAAGAAACAGACAAGTTTTAGTTATAGTGAACATTCTTTTATTTTCAAAGCCAAATGAAAATAATATTACATTGCCACAAATAAGTCTACACTTAATTTCAATCCATGCCAACTTTTAACAGCAAAATTTTAGACCATCCATGACCCTGATTTGTCAGCGAAAGTCAACCAAGTTACTAATATCTTATTATATAACTGTTGTTTGTTTGTCTTTTAGACAAATCCACGTCGCTGACTGTACCACTCCAGATTTTGTAAGAGTTTGTTGATGTGAAGGAGGAGCTGTAAGCATATTCCTACTTAAATTAGTAATCCAAAGTTGTTTTTGGTTATATTTTTCGGAAAACGAAATACAATACGTTTTCCCGTATGTTCCAGCTGATGCAATAATTATTTCTCAAACTTTTTGCGCTTAAGAGATGCACGGTTTTATGAGTTCCTTGCAACACGATTTGAATTTTTGAAAAAATTACGGGTTCACATCAGTTTTAATTCTAGACCAAATTCATATGATTGTTTATCAACTTCAAACTGAAAAGTAGTGCGAGATTTGTTGGCAACGGGCATTATAATTCTTAACCTCGGTCAAGTGACGAAGACGACTCCAGAATTAACACCTCAATCTCCGAATTTCCACACCACGCCATCGGGAGTACTTTGTACCAAAAAGTGCAGAGGGGGTGATTCATGTTGAATCACCCCCTCTGTTAAACGGATATTTAGTTGCATCAAGAGTCGAGCCCATGACTCGACGAAAACAACGCTGCTCGCGAATCCACGAACATGTTCATTAGATTATCGCGGCAAGAAGAAATGCGATTTGAAACTGAATGTTGAACTATTATTTTGTTCCATCTTTATACAAATGGCTATATTTGATCACCCCCTTAAACTGCTGGTGATGTTTTAATGGATTAAAAAGGAACAGGAAAAAAACTTCAGTAAGAGGATTTTATGTAAATTTTTAATTCCGTTATCTCTATGGATTTTGATATCGCTAAATCATGATCGAAGTTAAATATGTCGAGTATAGAATTTCCTCTAAGGACGTGGTGGGGAATTTAGGAGAAAGATTTGGCAGCTGTCATCCTCATCGCTCGACGGTTGTCCGAAATTATGAGGTCCGTCACCATTAGCTCTCTCGTTGCTTTAAAATACGACGTTAAAAACAGTCAATTAATCAACCTTTCCCTAAGGTTGCTGTGCTACTCATAGTTCTTGCCCGAAGAACGCTCCACACTTATGGCCAAATAGTCTATCTTTGCTTCTGACAATTTATTCATGATGGTTTTATTTTAAAGACTTACCTCTTCGAAGAATGGGTAATTGCTTAAGATGAAACGAATTTATCATGAAGAAAAGAATCACTTATTTGTTTTCTGAATTTATTTCGCTTCTGAGTGAGTGAGATACAATTCAGTTATATAAATGCAGCTAAGAAGCGTCAAACATGGTGTAACTGTGTTTTAGACTTTATGCAAAATCGAAAAATACTAAATATTGGTTGACAAGAAAGGGGGGATTGAAAGGGGGGAATCGCTAGGGCATCTCAGGGTCGCATCGCCCGTGTTTACCAAAGACAGTGAACCCCATGATAAAGTTTAAAGATCCCTAGTAATTCTGAGCCATGGTGAACTTATATGAACGGCAATTGAACCGACCGCACACTCGATGCACCAATCACGTTCTTAAAAATTTAGTTTTGCAATTAATTTCAACTGATTTCTTATCTTTTGTACATATGATGTCAATTTCAAAACTTGCAGCAAATATTTAATTAGCATTGGATTTGTTATAATACGTGGATATAAGATCATGCTTTATCCTCCCATAATAAGTAATTTTTTTCAGTGTATTCCAGATATACAGTGGCTCAAACAATTGAGGATACACCTTATTTTCACTTGATAATTCCAACTTTTAATGAAAATAACACATTAACTAGAATAGAAGACGTATTTTTACTTTTACACGTAATAAAAGGGTTAATTTATAGTAAAAATAACGAAAATCAACAAAAAAATATCTAAAATTAAAAATTTCACAAATATTTGAAGTAAACATAGGCAGATCTTTACCTCAAAAAATTAAGGATACACCAATGAAATTTTTTCGATATATTACATGCATAGACAGTATCAGTATTTTGTTGCGAGTCCTTTGGCTTTTATAATGTCCTCCAAACGTCTTGGTACCGATTCGACCAATTTTTTAGTGGTATCTGGAGATATTTTATCCCATTCTTCTTGTAACACTTGCTTTAAATGGGCTTTGTTTCTAATCTGGTGTTTTTGGACCGCTGTTTCTAGTGTGGCCCACAAATTTTCTATGACATTGATGTCAGGGGACTGTGGCGGTGTGTGCAATTGCTGTTTACAATGAAAAAGACACCACATTTTGACATTACGTGCCGTGTGTTTGGGGTCGTTGTCGTGCTGAAATATAAAATTTCCATCTAAACCCAATTTTTGTGCACTTTCTGTAAGATTGTTGCGGAGTTTGTCTATATAAAGCTTATGATCCATTATACCATTTATAAAAACTAAATTTCCTACCCCATTTGCAGCCATACAACCCGAAACCATGACGGAGCCACCACCATGTTTAACTGTAGGACGTAAATTTTTTGGATCCAAAGCGGTGTTCGGCTTTCTCCAAACGGTGTGACGACCATCGCTTCCAAAAATGTTGAATTTACTTTCATCACTAAATATAACTTTCTTCCAAAAGTTTTCTGTCTTCAACTGATGAGTTTTTGCAAACTCCAAACGCTTTTTCTGATTTTGTAAGCTTATGAAAGGTTTCTTTCTAGCTACTCGACTGCTATATCCAGCATGTCTAATCACATTTCTCACAGTTTCAGCACTTACACTTCTGCAGATTATTCGAGAAGTTTCTGCAGCTAGTTTGACTGCACTCAGTTTAGGATTAATCTTGATATCTTTTCAAATTTTCCTTTTAGCTACATCACTCAGAATACTTTTCCTTCCTCTTCCACTCTTATTTTGAATTAATCCATCGCGTTTAAATTTCCCAATAATTTTCTGGACACATGAGTGACTTCTACCGACAATTTCAGCTATTTCACGATAAGATTTTCCCTTCTTAAATAACCTTAATATAAATTTTCTTACATCAATACTAGTCTCTTTCCGAGGAGCCATTTCCCATTTAAAATTACAGCTTTATATTCTCATAACCAACTTCAAAAGACAGAAATAACAGTTGAAAAAGTTTAGGATAAAATTTCCCAAACTTAGATTATTAGTAGCAAGCAAAAAGAAATCAAGAGGTAGTTAAACAAAAATTTCATTTGTGTATCCTCAATTTTTTGAGGTAAAAATCTGCTTATGTTTATTTGAAATGCCTCTAAAAAGTTTTATTTTAGAATTTTGTCGTTGATTTTTCTTTATTTTTACTGTTAATTAAACCTTTTGTTATGTCTAAGAATAAAAATTCGTTTGCACTTCTGGTTAAGGTGTTATTTTGATTGAAAGTTGGATTTATCAAGTAAAAGTAAGGTGTATCCTCAATTGTTTGTGCCACTGTAAGTTAACAATTAGATTGCAAATATTTTGTTGCGTATTGTTTCTAAATTTGACGCGTGTTTAAAGAAAGCATAAGCATTGTACGTTTTGTTTTTGATAGATGTTTAACTACAGAATAGGAAATCATTACCTCCTTCATTTCATACACTTAAAAAACATTTACAAATCTCTGTATTAAAATGTTAAAATATAGGAGTACAGAAGCAGCCTCATTTGCAAATTTAAAATTTATATATCTATTTTTTCGAAAGAAAAATACTCTTTTTTTTCCCCTTCTATATTCTGAAGTGAAATTGTCATCGCAAACGAGTTCTACAACATAATGTTCAAAGTATATCTATTTTTGATAATTTATTTTAAAAGAAACTGAATTCAGTTTTTTTTATATTGGTTAATTCAGCTGTTTTTATTCATATTTAGATTCCTTTAATTATTCTAAGTGTTCATCTAGCTTCAGATTTTCATTTGATAAGCTTTAATGATTAACAGAGACCCCGCGTCTTCTAATTGGGAAGAAACTACTTAATAATAAGGGTGCACCAAATTAAAGGGACAAAAAATGGTAATTAATTTTAATCAGCGTGCTCGTCAAAATGATGTGCATCAGTATTCTAGATTTAATGAGCTTTTGGGAGTTTTTTTTAATCTTGTAACATTTAGGCTTTTTCCTCCTTTTTTCTTCCACATGTATGAAATATCCAAAAAATCGATATCTTTATATAATTGCATATTTAAATTGTATACGTCTTAAATATATTCCTTTTTTAAAATTTTATTTTTAGCTTTCTCATACAAGGTACAATCGGATCCCATTGACTCGCGGTAGTCGGGGATTATGGTTATCAGACCGTGAGTTAAGTGAGCCGCGAGTCACAGTATTTATTACAAACCGAGCGATAATATCAGTTCCTAGATCGATGGGATTTTTCTGAGTTACGCTTACACTCTATTGGTATTATTTTTAACTATTATCAAAATCTCTTGCACACAAAAAAAATCTTTATAACTTTTAAAATTTGACACATAAAAATGATTGAACGTACAGTAATAATACTTATTGAACGTACAACGTACAGAATTGCTAAACTCTCACTAACCCCGACAACTTAAAAGTAATTTCTTCCACAATAATCCAAGCTGGAACCTTTCACTTTTCGAGAAATAGTAATTCATAACCAATCAAATAATTCAAATTTAAAAAAAAATTGACATAAAAATTGTTAAAACTTTCAATTATGTCTTAGCCCCAAATTTTTAAAGCGTCTCAAAGACAACCTATTGTTCATCTCCACCTAGTCATATTTTAGTTTTTTTTTTTTTTTTTTGAAAATCTGCATTTTACGATCAGATTACTTGCGCGTCCTGGTTTCATAAGAGATTCTTAATCAACCCATCTGTTTTTCCTCTTTTTTAGGAGTGTCAACAACAACATTTGACATTTCTTTCTAATATTCCTAACTACTCTTATTTGGAGTATAAGTTTGCTATTGTAAATTTTAACTCCATAACATATTTATCCCACGGTAGGAAAATGGTAAGAAAAAAAGTATTAATGTCTATTCTTAGCAGGAAGTCCTAACGCTAACTGAAAAAAAAGATTAATCTGAATGTCTTAAAAACAGAGCTTTAGTGAAACCGCGAGTTAATTAGACTCGCCGGTTAACTGGCAACGACTGCATGTGAATAAAGTAATGAGACCGCAACTATAGTGTTCAATTTGACAAAACAAGGACTCTCCGTTTGGAGAGGGCCGCGGTTGCGGATTCGCGGCTGGCGGTTTACATCGAGTCCTGATGCTGCTGAAGAACCACCATATAGCGGGACTGATACACGTTAAATTTGGTCGAAATTCGAAGCTCTCCCTTTGACGTATTGTGAAAATTTAGAGGGCATATGATAGCTCAGGTGTTTACTTTGTCACTTGACTAAGGTTCTAAGCAATGAGGTACTTCGCGAACAGTCCTCGCGTTGCTTCTCAGTGTGTCGTTAATAAGCAATCACACACATCTCATTTATAGTAAAGGTTGAATGAACATATATAAGGCAACAGTACGAGATTGTAGTGAGATCAGTTACATAATTGTCCGTAAAATTTCTATTCGTTGTCTGTGTTTTTTCCTAGCACGTTCTGAAAATTGATATAAATTTTTAACAACTTTGTGCTTTCAGACTTTTCTTCAGACTGGCGCACAATACGACACACTCTTTTGTAAAGCTCCAACAGATCCATGGAGACAATATTTTGTCAAGAGCCCAGATTTTTAGGTGGGCCTACAGTGCGAGAACTGGCGAAAGATTTTCTGAATCATGGATTTTTCGGGTTCGGATCTTCGCTTGACATTCAGAATGATCGGAGAAGAGTTAAATTTGAATCACACACCACCACTCTCCAGATTTTGATCAATGCATTGGGGATAAGGAATATCTTCTCGAAAATGTTTCGGAAAACCCTTTCGCAGTAAAAAAAAAATACGAGATGAAAAACGTGTTTTTGCCGAGTAAACATTCCTGTGATTCCACGACCTCCTCATCCCCCGATTTGAGTCCATGTTGAGTTTGTTCCATTTCCAAGATTGAAGTTCCCATCAAAGGTCTTTACTTTTAGACATTGGAAAATATTAAAATGGCCGTAACTGACCATCTGAAGGCAATTTCAGAATTCAAATTCTAGTACTGCTATGAAGAATGAAGAAATCATTTTCAACCTTATGTGATTTTCCAAGGCAATTACTCTGAAGTAGACAGTGTAATATTTTACTTTTAATGGGATTAAAAATTAGAAACATAAATCTCATTAATTTATTTACATTCTTAGTACGCTGTCTATTAATGTTTATTTATTTATTTCTTTTTGTAAAATTTTATAATATCATTCTCATACGCTGCTTCAAAAGAAAGCTTCTTGTATTTCATACACTTGTTTTTTTTCATTCTGATATAAAAGGGAATTTAGCGGATTTGCGAAAGAATGCTTGTCCCCTTAATACAATTTAACAAAGAATGGATCTTTATTTTGAAATAAATTTCACAGACCTACGCAATCGAGCCTTATATCTCAATTAATTCTGTTCAAAGAATAATGTTCACTTAACAATGACCAATATTTCACTTATGTTCTTGCCCTCGAGAACTAAAACCAGTCGCTACCTTCATTATCAGCTCAACCCTACGAACATGGACTTTCAATTTCAGATATTCCCCGAGGAACCAATCGTATGTCAGGTTTGGAGAGGGAATATACCGGAGAAGTGGGAACCATTTCCCTCATGCTTCATTTCGAGGAATACTGACCTCTACTGACCTGATCTTTCTAGTGATCGGACGATAATTGATTATATCCTCTGGGGCTATCTTAAATTGGAAAGCCATGTAGGGAAATGATAACAGCTGAAGATTTAGTAATAGTCATGCGCGATAATGCTAAAATGCATGGCCACTAGAATAACAAAAGATTATTGGCCCATTGCCAGATCCCTGAATCAGAGATTTCAACTGCGGCTCAAAGGTGTGCGACGAATTTTTGTGAAATAAATTATTTAAATATTTTCTTATAAGTTCCAAGAACAATTTCGAGTACATCAACAAAATATAAATAATGACAGGCGAGATTTTATTTATATTATATTAATATATATTACATTTTCCACCTGAAAATTGAACAAAGAACAAGCATTTTGAACATTTTGTGAGATGATAGGAGAGACACGGCACTTGTGAGTAAGTGAGAGAGGAAATAAGATAGCATTTGAATGGCGCAAGAGCCAAGTCTATGCTGCGGCAAACAAGGTAATGCTGTGACCCAGACGTTTCAAAAAATTAGAAAAAAATAAATAAATAAAAATTAGTTGACAAGAAAGAGGGTCGAAAATATAGAAGGATTGCTAGAATATCCCGGGGCAGCATCACCTTTTTTTTATCAGAAAGATTAAACCTCATAGGAAAGAAAAAAGTCACTAGGGTGCCACGGGTTCATGATGCCCGTACTTATCTGAAGAAGGCAAGCCTGTGAGGTCTCCCAACTTGGAAGATCAGTCTTCGGGGGCAGGGACCCCGACTATATCCCAATAAACAAGGTACCAACTTTTGTTGCCTCTTACGACATGCATAAAATACATTGAGACTATTCTTTCCCACCCGGTCACCACACGGGTGGGCACGCACTAGCTAACAAAAGAAAGGGAAAAAACCATATGGGGAAGGCAACACAAGTATTTAAACGAATTAACCTATCGAAAGTTATGGAGAGCGCTATGAGTTGTAGTTTGCACGTAAGAAAGCTGATTGGTATGAGTTTTGGGGTATGTTAGTTTTAGAATTAAATAAAATCAAGCAAATTAAAAATAAAATAATAACGTGGACCCAACACACACACACATATATATATATATTTAACTATATATATATATATATAATAATAATATTATTATTATATACATACAGTTTACATATATACATGTGCTATATATATACATATACATATATACATATACACATATACATACAAAGCCATATATATGTGTTATACATACATATTATTAGCCATATATACAAAGATATATATATGTTAGTTATTAGTATATATGGAGCATACATACATACATATTAGTTGTTGAAGCCATATATATTATACAGTTTACATATGTGTTATATACATATACATAGCCAAGGCTAAGGCTACATGTTATATACATATATACATATTATATATGAAGCATACAGCAGTAAATGCGCGCGCGCGCGCGCAGCGCGCGGCAGCGGCGCGCTTTGCCAAACGTTACCCAGCAAAACTCATACCAGTTTTCATTAAAAAAAAAAAAAAGTGCAAACCATAACCTAGCGCTTCCATAACTTTCGATAGTTAATCTGTTTAAATACTTGTGTTGCTCTTCCTGCCATATGGTTTTTTCCTTTCTTTGTTGTTATGCGCCCACCCGTGGTGAATGGGGTGTGGAAAAGAATAGTCCTGTATTTTATGCATGTCGTAAGAGGCAACAAAAGTTGCACCTTGTTTATTGAACATAGTCGAAGACTGATCTCCAAGTTGGGAGACCTCATGTTTGCCTTCTTCAGATAAGTATTAAGATTATAGGAACCTGTAGTAACCCTAGTGACTTTTTTTCTTCCTATGAGGTTTAATCTTCTGATAAAAGGTGATGCTGCCCCGGATATTCTAGCAATCCTTCTATATTTTCTCGACCCTCTTCTTGTCAACTAATTTTATTTATTTATTTTTTCTAATTTTTTGAAACGTTCAAAAGCAGCATTACCTTAGTTTGGCGCAGCATGTAATTTGGCTCTTTGCGCCAATTCAAATGCTATCTTATTTCTCACTTACTGCTGCGCGTCTTCCTATCATCTCAAATGCTCAAAAAAATGCTTATTCTTGTTCATTCTTCGTGGAAATGTAATATATATTAATATAATATAAATAAAGTCTGCCCACCACATGAGATGGTTGAGCCTGAAATTGTTCTTGGAATTATAAGAAAATATTTAAATAATTTATTCTGCCAAAAAATTCGTCAATAACCTTGAGCCGCAGTTGAAATCTCATCCAGGGGATCTGGCAATGGGCCAATAATCTCTTTTGTTATTCTAGCGGCCATGCATTTTAGCATTATCGCAAGTATGACTATTACTAAATCTTCAGCTATTATCATTTCCTGCTTTGGCTTTCCAATTTAAGATAGCCCCAGAGGATAAGTAATCAATATCGTCCGATCTGTGAAAGATCAGGCCAGTAGAGGTCACCTCGAATGAAGCATGAGGAAAATGGTTCCTACTTCTCCGGTATATTCTCTCCAAACCCGGACATACGATTGGTCTCGGGAATAATGGAAATTGAAAACCAAGGTTCGTAGGGTTGAGCTGATAATGAAGGCAGCGACTGGTTTTAGTTCTCGAGGGCGCTATAGCAACATAAGTGAAATATTGGTCAATTGTTAAGTGAACATTATTCTTAGAACAGAACAATTGAGATATAAGGCCTGATTGGGTGTAGGTCTGTGAAATTTATTTCCAAAATAACGATCCATTCTTTGTTAAATTGTATTAAAGGATAAGCATCTGCAAACTCTAAATTCCCTTTTATATCAGAATGAGAAAAGATAAGTGTAAGGAAATACAAGAAGCTTCCTTTGAAGCAGCGTATGAGAATGATATTGCAAAGAAATTTGCTAAAAAAGAAATAAAATAAATAAACATTACAGACAGCGTACTAAGAAATGTAAATAAAGTAATGAGATTTATGTTTCTAATTTTAATTCCATTAAAAGTAAAACATTACACTGTTCGTTTTGCGCGGTGCGGCGCTTTGCAGCGGCGCGCGCGTACGGCGCAGCGCGGTGGTGCGGGCCAAGGTAGCGTAGTTTGCAGGTGTGGCGTTTTAGTTTTAAAAGGGCTGTACGGGCTGCTTGCAAAGTATTTGTACAAAATGGCGGCTGTATGCAAAGCAAAATGCTTAAAGGCGTTTTATTGCGGATTTTAAGCGGAGCGGCGCAGTGTGCCGCTGAAAGCAAGCCTGAAGAAAGTTCGAAAGTACAGTGGCTAAAATGGTATTACGAATGCGCTGTGGAAAATAAGGCATAAATGAAGAAATTTTGGCGATACTTGCAGATTCTTACCGCGGCCTCGTACGTTTCGGGCGTTCTGCCTACCCTTACTTAAAATGGTATGTATGGCGGCAATGGCTACTGGTAGCAATGGTATGCCCGCGCAAGTGTTTCGCTAAGCGAACTTAGCCGGCGGAAAGTAGCCAATGGAAAGCTAGCTACCGCCTTCCAAATTTTGCAAGGCCATGCCGCTGGAGAAAGCTAAATTTACTAAATGCAATGCACAGCAGGCGGTGGTTTCGCACAAAATTTCGGCGTAAACTGCGAATTCACCATGCCTGGTACTGCGCTCTTCAAAGTTCTTTGCTTTGGCCAAACAGCCACTGGCAGCTGCGTCTTGCCACGGTCGCAGTTGCTGCTGCCACCGGCGCAGCCTACTAACTGCGGTTTCTACCAAAGCTCTGCTTTTAAACGATATTCGTATAAATTTTTTTCAGCTAGCGTTAGACTTCAAGAAATTGCATATTGGCTACTTTTTCATTTTTCTACTGGAGGCAAGGTGGAGTTCCAAATTTGCTAAGGCAAACTTTGGTACTAAACCAAGAGTAAAGGGAAGAAAGAAGACAAATGAAAAGGTACCAAATGAAAGCAAAGGCATTGCTGATGGCAATTTCTTGCGAAACTAGAAATACGTACAATTATCAAATGGTATTTACGCTAAAAAAAAAAAAAAAAAATGACCAAGTGGACAGTCACAGGTTGCCTTAAGCATGCCGGAAAATTAAAGGCATATACTGTTTAAATTTTATGTCAATTTTATTTTAATTTGAATTATTTGATTGGTTATGAATTAATATTTCGAAAAGTGAAAGGTTTTAGCTTGGATTATTGTGGAAGAAATTACTTTAAGTTGTCGGGGCAGAGAGTTTAGCAATACTACGTTGTACGTTCAATAAGTATTAATAAAATGTTCAATCATTTTATGGAGTCAAATTTTAAAAGTTATAAAGATTTTTTTTTGTGTGCAAGAGATTTTGATAATAGCAAAAAATAATACCAATAGAGTGTAAGCGTAACGCAGAAAAACTTCATCGATCTAGGAAACTGATATTATCGCTCGGTTTGTAATAAATACTCAGACCTGCGGCTCACGAACTTACGGTCTGATAACCATAATCCCCTGACTACCGCGAGTCATCGATCCGATTGTACCTTTGTATGAGAAAGCTAAAAATAAAATTTAAAAAAAGGAATATATTTAACGTATACAATTTTAAATATGCAATTATATAAAGATATCGATTTTTGATATTTCCCATACATGTGAAGAAAAAGGAGAAAAAGCCTAAAATGTTACAAGATTAAAAAACCCCAAAAGCTCATTAAATCTAGAATACTGATGCACATCATTTTGACGAGCACGTTGATTAAAATTAATTACCATTTTTGTCTCTTAATTTGGTGCAATCTTTATTATAAGTAGTTTTCCCAATTAGAAGACGGGGTCTCTGTTAATCAATAGCTTATATCAAAATGAAAATCTGAAGGATGAACACTTTCAGGAATACCTGAAGGAATCTAAATATGAATAAAATAGCTGAAGAATCCAATATAAAAAAAAACTGAATTCAGTTTCTTTTAAAATAAATTATCAAAAAATAGATATACTTTGAACATTATGTTGTAGAACCTGTTTGCGATGACAATTTCACTTCAGAATATAGAAGGGGAAAAGAGTATTTTTCTTCGAAAATATATATAAATTTTAAATTTGCAAATGAGGCTGTTTCTGCACTCCATATTTTAACATTTTAATACAGAGACGGTAAATTC
>BMAW01127525.1:228620-272338 GCA_019974015.1 Nephila pilipes | reverse complement strand
TATATATATATATATATATATATTAGATCTACCGGAAAGTTCTGTCCATTTCTGTGGATGTCAATACCCCTTAGTCATTTATAAGCTGATTATGTATTTCAAAGTCGTCTTAAAGACATTTTAAGGTTAGAGTGACTTATTTATGAGTAAATAATTAAATCTTAATTTTTTTTTCGCAATTTTAAGTGAAATGGCCAATCAATTACCAGAAGAGGTACACATCCGACATTATATGCTTTTTGAGTTTCATAAGGGTGGTAACGCAACGTATGATACCAAAAACAATTGCAATGTTTATCCAAATGCAATAGATTTTCGGAAATACGAAAGGTCTTTTTCTAAGTTCAAATCCTGTATTTTCAATCTTTCCAACTCGTACCGATCAGGAAGACCAACAACTTTAGACAATGACATCTTAATGGCGGAAGTGGAAGCAAATACATGTCATACAGTTGAGGAATAGTCAAACACTCTTGACCAACCTTGGTCGACCATTTGTAGATAATTGGTAAAAGTAAGCAGAGCAGGTGTTTGGGTACCGCATAATCTGTCTAAAAAAAACAAAGCTAACCGATCCACCACATGCAACTTATTGCTTCAGCGGAACAATACAGAAGAGTTTTTTGACTGCTTGATCATCGGAGATGAAAACGAATCCTTTATGATAATCCAAAACGCAAAAGGCAGCAGCTCTTTCCGAATGAATCAATAAGAAGTACAGAAAAGGCTTTTTTCTGTGATTGGTGGAGTATTCGAGGGGGTCATTCATTTTGAAGTGCTGAAACCTGGACAAAATGTGACCTTTACTGTGGACAATTGAATCGAGTAAATCAATCTTTAATTGAAAAGTGCCCAGCGATTGTTAACATAAAAGGTGACAAAAGATGTTTTTCTGCAACGTGATAATACAAGAACGCATTACGCAAGATGAACCCTGGAAAAAATTAATGATTTGGAATGGTAGGTATTGCCTCACCCACCATTCTCGCCCGATATTGCGCCATCGGATTTCCATTTATTCCGATCACTTCAACATTTTCCAAGTGGCAAAAAATATGAAAATTCAAATGATGTCCAAAATACCATCTCGAGATATTTTGCTTCAAAACCAATTTAATTTTATGATGTATTTAATTCCAAATCTACTGGTGTAAAATATTTTTGCGAGTGGGAAATTAAATATAAATGTTCTAGGTAAAAGGGTCTTTTTAAAATATTTGAAAAACTATTCTTGAACTAAAAAGCAGTGAAATTAAAAATAACTGTTTCAGGAGCTACAAATGCACTGGAAACGTTCAATAGTACTCAACGATCCCGAAGGTAGAATAGAATAGATTTAAGCATCTTCTTGTAGCTTTAATCTACCTAGTAGATTTTTTCAATGATTTGAATGAAAGGCTAGAAAAACTTCTAAGTAGTATATCTCATTAATTTCTCATTTTGAGAAGTTAAGAGACGGAGAGATACTTAATTATTAGTATATAGAAACACGTAATTATAGTATCTACTGCGTTGTATTTTTACCTTAAATCGAAGAATCTTTATAGTTAGTGATATTTTCCTTACAATTTTTTTTTTTTATTTCTATGTCCACAATGCTTGCATTGAATTATTTCGGAGGGCTGTTTTCCTCGTGTTAGAAATGGGATTCGGTGACTTTTTTTATTAATGCCACACTTAGAATCAGACGGAGGGCTTCTGGAGACGAACATGACTGATCCTCAGTCAAGATATATGAGCTGGCACCTCCTGTTCCAAACTTTCACACCGCTCCTTTTGGGAATTCTTGGACCCTCTAGAAATTTAACGTGCATCAGCCTCACAACCTGGCTGGGTTTTGGTGGAATCATGACTCGAACCTACAACTCGACAAAAACAACGCCAGCCTCCAGTTCATAATCGTGACCGTTGGCAACTATGGTGACATTTAAAAACTAGAAAAAGAACTAGAGTGAGATTGTGATTGAAAATAATTTCACACTGAGAAGATACTCTGGGGCTATTCGTGACGCTCCTGATGATTTTGAATCTCGGTGAAATGACAAGGGTGATATCTGATCTGGTACTTCGCTCTCCAAACTTCCACACCATGCCAACGGGAGAGTCTTGAGCCTGACAGATTTAACATGCATCAGTCCCGACCACACACTGGTTTTTTTTTTTTGTGTGTGTGTCAACAGGCTCTAACCTTTGATTTGACGAACCAATGTCTAATATATCTTTATTGATAACATGTACATAATATATTTGTGTCAATAACTACAGAGATAAAGGTTTATTTGTTACTGTTTTTTATTTAACATTTAATAAAAAATGCGATAAATAAATAGCTCCAGAGTAACATTCATTATTTTTTTTACCTGTCTCTTTGCGAACAACTGTAAAAGAAGAATAAAAACCGATTTGCAATAAATTTAGCTAAAAAAAACTGGCCGAGTACCAAACATTGCATTCAATGTATAAGTAGGTTACTGAAGTTTGTCTCGAAGTGCATCGATAAATTTTTTTCTTTCACCCATAAATTCTACATTTCTCCAATAAAATCCTTTTTTTCCTTTCTTTATACTTCCTCTTAGCTCCAAAGTGAGGTTGATACAAACTATCTGATTAGATTTTTGTTGAATTTACGACATGAATTAATCTTTCTATGTAGATTCGATTTCAGTACTGTTTAGTGCAGGACGTGAAACCTTTTTATTCTGGAAAGCAGCATGTTAAATATTTACAAGCGAAGAGACTTTCTTCAATCACACTTTTTCCTTCACTTTCTTTCTTCAATTTATAAATAGATTTTATTTTCTATGGGGTCTAATAACTATGCACATTATTTTCAAAACTCTTTAGTTCTAATTAGTATAGATGACGGAAGAACAGTTGCAATCAATTACTGTACATTCCAATCGTATTAGGGATAATACGAATATTTAATGTGTTCACAAGGTAGTAATGAAGCATCAAAAAACTAGATTTCTAGAAGTTTTATTTATACATAGATTGATGTGAATTAGTGTTTGGCAAATAGAAAATGAATAAAAGAGTAATAATAGAAATCAAAACACGACTTATTTTAACTATAGTTAAATTTATTCAGAAAAAAATACAGTTTAAGCTACGTACGGTTACAACTTCAGCGTAAATGGGAAATCAATTACGGAGCCATCTCAATTTAGACCGACCACCGTTCCGACTAAAAGGACATAAGTAGGATTTACATTTTTCAACATTATTTTCTCTCAAACGAGCCATTAAAATTGTAAAGGAAATGAAAATTTTTTATCTATACATGTATAATTTTTGAACGTTCACTTAATGTATTATAATTATTGTGGTTAACTTAATATATATTGAGCTTGTATATAAATTCAAATAGCTATAAGAATATTTTCTGCATTATGTTCACATACTTTAGATATTATATTTAAATGTAACGCGGAAACTATTTAATTAGAAAAGTCTTTATAACTCTTAAAAATTTGCCCAATAAAAATGGTTCAACGTACAACAAATCTCAATTAACTCGAGATCTTGAAAATAATCTCCTACAAAAATCAGAATAATTAAAGAGGGTCACTTCACGTACCGTTTTCCCTATTTCTACAATGGTATAAATATTTAAAAAATTAAATCAAATTTGTATTTAAAAGCTACGAAAAAAGTTTCAATGTAAAAAATATATATATCACGACAGCTCGAGTGGTGTAATTAAGATACCTAAGCAATTACCGACAAATTAAATACCATAGCATACATATAATTAAATAGCTATGGTACTTAATAATAAGTACCATAGCTACTTATGGTACTGAGGCGTTATACTTCTTTTTATCTCATATATGAAATAAAAAGAAGCATTGACGTCTCAGGCTTTTGTAAATTATGCATTATTTTACATTTTAAAAAATATTTTTTACACATTTTAATCCATCTTTAAGTAAAAATTTCATTTAAAAATGTTTTTACTGATATTTATTTAATTCATTTTATACTGGAAATTTATAACTAAACGACTATCACGCGAGCTATATTTGTTTGCAAAGTTTCTACTCAGTTGGGCGTTGTTAATTGCAAGCCTCCCCCTACCACTGCTCGAGCTTATCATAGTATTGCATTGTCATCATAGTTATACATGTTTGGAAAATTCCAACTGGATAGGTTGATAGAAAGTGGGTGCAAATTTTGAATGAAAATTTTGAACTGGTAGGACATACAACGAGTTATGCAAAAGCTTGTGAAAATGATTAAGTTTAAGGAACAGTGTTGAAGCATTGATGGGTCGTACACGGTCCGCTAATTTTTTTTGTGCATTTAATATATTGTTATTATTTTAATGAGGGATTTTATCAAAATGTGATTAAGAAATTTTGTAGAATAAAAGTGTACAGAAATTTTCATCGTTTTGAAACTTTTTTTACATGTTTCTCTTGACATATAAATTTAAATTCTTGTTTAAATAATGTTTGTTTATAATAAATAAACTTTTTTATATATATTTCATCTTAATTAATTATATTATAAAAAAAAGTTATTGGCATACAAAGAATTCAAAAAAAAAAAGATATATAATTTTGAATCACACAAAAAGTATAAACCTTTTTCAAAATAATCATACCAATTAAAAACATATTTTTTTTTAAAAAAAATGTATGTATTGCGTAAGAAATGAATACAAATTGTTTTAAATTACTATTTGTGTGGGAATGATATCTTTAAGCTTTAATTACTTATAAAGTGCAATAGTTTGAAAGTTTCATAAATTTTTGTATTCATATTTGATGTCTTCAGATTAGAATAAAACTACCTTTAATTTTATGTGTTAAATTTTTAAGAATAAAAAAGTCCACTTCTTAGAAACAAAATTTTCAAAACATTGAAGTTATTGCCAAAAAGTTGAAAACTTTTCTTTTTTCGAATTGCTTTTTTTATTAATGCTTATAACTTAAAATGAGTTTTTATACATGGTTGAATATGCATTTAAAAACTTTTCATTCGCAATTGACTTGAGTACTATCTTATTCGAATTTTTTTTTTTTATAAAAAAAATATATATATATGAACATCACCGTGTGTTTATTACTGTTATATATGAATATTTCATACTTCCCAAATGATTCCTGCCCCAAATGTCCAGTATAATCTGAATTATTCATTTGATGTCTACGAAACTTTTAAAAATACACGTGATACGGATTCTAAGAAACAGAATATTAAAACCTGATCTTTTTATACTATAAATATAAGCTATTTCAATTACTTATATATGCTTCGTAAACATGCATATATAGCCCTGAAGACTGACAGGAATACAATTAAACGGTGAATGTATTAATCTGAATTTAATATAATAAAAAAATGTGCTTATTGTTAAACCTTCGCCTATTGTAAAAATAATAAGAAACCAACTAAATATATATCTTTCAGATAAACAGTCCCAATAAATATACGATTATATGAATACATATACTTTTATCACATTGTATATTTAATGTTTGGAAATATTAAATAAATTACGCACATAATTTTTTACAAAGATAGATCTTCGGCGATAGATGGCGTTGATAACCGAACAAAATAAATTTGACACTGATTCATTGGTCGCTTTTGATATGGCAGCCATTTGTTGCCATTCATCATTAGACCCTGAAAATCATGCAACAATCGAAACAATGGGTTATTTTCGGTGAATTTGCTTCACAGAAGATGAAGGTGGTAAGGAAAAATTATTGCGAGACGATTTGTTGGGATGCGAAGGGTGCCGTACTCATGGCTCATAAAAAAGGAAAATCGACCCCTGGAAAAGAAGTACCCCATTTTCTATTCCTAACATGGATACTTTTTGAAGCATTCTTGAACTCTATATATGTGTTAATTTTTTGGAAAAATTAACACATATGTCACGAACAGTTACGCAATAAATAATTTTAAAAGATTATAGTTGAACTTTAATATTTTGAGCCACACTATGATAAAAGGGATTTATTGTGGCTTGGTGAGACGAGGAAGAGTTGAGAGCCTACTCAAGTGCCGACTTCGTCTCTGGTGGTGGCTCAAAATTATGATGCACACCAGGAACATAGTACGCTTTTGGTTAATTAGTGAAAGTTCTCTGGGTACAATAACGATAGCAAAAAGGGGTAATGAATCAACCACTTCTCATGAAAATGCAGGAATTTCAATCCCTTTTGATTCAATGTCTAATAACCTATTTGCATTCAAAATAATTTTGTTGTAATTAAGTACCTAAATTGCAAAACTTTGACTACTGATTTGTTCACTTATCACTTACAGTTTCATGATCTCCATAAAGATAAAGTTTTAAAAAACCATCACAGTAATTTTCTAAGTGCAGATCAAATGCATGATCATATTCATGATTATCATGTAGCAATTAGAGAGCTGCATTGTCCAGTTCCCCACGACAGCCAATGCTCGAAAGGAGTCATGGGTTCGAATCTCAGTTCCATCAGATACCTTCATATGAAATAATGTCATATCCCATACATTAACTTCAATATAATTTAAATTCATGATGCTCCGTAGAGTGTATTGTATGATTGATTGATTGTTTAAAAACATTGGATTTAAAGTGAGTGACAATGAGTTTGCTTCGACAAATAATATGCAACTGTGACTAGAAAGAAAGAGATTTAGAAGTTCCAAGAATGGGGGGGGGAGATAAAAATTGTTTGACAAGAATAAGGGCCGAAAATTTAGAAATATCGCTAGGGTGTTCTAGGGGCGCTTAACTAGTATTTATCAAAGATAGTAAACCCCTTGGGATAGAAAAAGATAAATAGGTTACCTCGAGATCATGATGCTGTTATTTGCCTAAAAAATAAAGCCTCTTAGAGGAGCGTTGCACTTAGAAGCAACACGAGGACTAATAATGACGGATCTCGTGATTTTGAACCTCCGCCAAGTGCCGCGGACGACACCTGAATTATCTCCCTACTCTTTTAACTTCCGCACCATCCCAACCTGAAGACATAGAGACCTATAAGGTTTAACATGCATCAGTCCAGTTACTCGATGGATATGTAGTAGCATCAGGACTCCAACCCACGGCTCAACAGAAACAACGCCAACCATGAGCTCTCAACTACTACATCTTGGGTTCATCAGCCTCTATTGTGTTATAGAATTATAAGAGAAGTAATAAAAAAGATTGGATAATTAGTAGAGAAAGTTATAAATTATGCCATGGCATTAACCATGATACAAAAATTATTAAAATCTTAAATCGCTTTATTTTTCGGATACGTTAAAAGTCTTTAATGCAAACTTTAGAATTATTGCATATAAATTTGAAAAAAAAAAATTCTTACAAATACAATTGACATAATACATGCATTGAGTGTGAAGCCACAGAAATTGAAGTTTTTATTTTAATATCTGCAATTTAAAATATAACGAAAGAAAAAAGTTAATTCGTGTAAGAAATCTCTAAGAATTACCATTAAAGTTTCTAGCAATAGATCTTCCAGCTCTTTTGACTATTTTTTTGCAATGGAATATCTAAATAATATACAAAAAACATTAAAAACATTTTTTCGTTATTAATATGTTTGTGGGAATAGAACACCTTTGTTATGAAAATTAAAATAAGAATCGATATCAGTTTGGACAAGCATATTTTTGAATCTTCAAATAAGATTTAAAAATAGACTTGCGCCGAACTATAGATCTTGCAAACAAGAAATTCTTTGAAACCAAGAAGTTCAGATGTATCACATACATATGATGTGACAGAAATTTATATATATAAATGTAATTACTTTTGATTGTAATCTTAACAAACTGTAATATTTTTTTTTTTACATTTCGGTTCCTTTAATGAATTTTATTTTCAGAAAAATCATTCACACACATATATAAAAGTGTATTTTATATAACTAGAAATAAAATTTTATAAAAATATAATTAAGTTTTTTAATGAATATTAGAGTTGGTTAAAAATTTGAAGTAAAATCAAAAGACCCGATACTTTCATAATAGAATGTAATATTTTAAGGTACCTTTTCTGCCATCAAGGCTTATGTAATACAGCTTCAAAAATTGTACACGTGTACAACCAGTAAACAATATTAATTACAATGTAAGAAGAAAGCTTTTTAATACTCGTAGCTTTATCTTAGTTAAATCTGATATCAAAATGAGTTAAAAATTATATATTTAAAGAAAATAGGAAAAATAGATGCAAACTGAACTACATATATAATGAAAGTTTTTACAAAGATAGTTATTAATCTAGGAAACTGTGTTTTGATGATGCAAAAATTTAAATATATTAATACATTTTTATCAAAGATTTATTTCCATTCATCAAAGTACAATCTTTTCATTGGCACTATGAGAAAAAGCGAGTTATTTTTATGTAAAATTCAACACTTACTTTTATAAATTTGCATACAAACAATGATAGTATAAATTACGAATGAAATGTTTTTTCAGTTTAACATGTGTAGGTCTTAGTAAAATTATTTTCAGAAAATGTGTAACTTAACTATCTAAGAAAGTACACGAAAGCTTAAAATACAGGTAAAAAAACTTTGAAGACAATATATTGTGAATCAAAGATATTTTTTTCCATTATACTTTTTACTTAAGTTTTCTTACAGAGATTAATTTTTTGCCATGGAAATTTCATAAATTAAATTCAAACATTTCAATAAATAAAAACATGAAATCTCTTAAACGAGTTAAGTAAGAAGAAGAATATTCTAAAAGTAAGAAAGCTTCAACAATTGAGGAAATAAAAAAAATCGATGAAAATTTATTAATTATATATATATAAATCTAATACTCTCTTTGATTATTACTTTAATTTATGATTCATTAATTTAGAATTGATTTTAAATTTTATAATATCTCTCGAAATAAATGTTTTTGATCTCCGTTAGTATCTGAAATACAATAGACTAATGAAAGTAGTTATTATTTATTCTATCACTAATAAAGAATTATATTTTTTCTCCTAAAGCATTAAAAGTATACATAAATAATGTATAAGAAAATACATTTACTATGTTTAAAGCGAAAAACAACTACTTTATTTTTTTCAGAAATATAGTCACTAAGTTTAAAGTGAAAAGCCACTACTTTTTTTAGAGCGACAGGAACCATTACAGTTACTACAAAATTATTTAGCTACAGGACCTAAATTGTGTGAAAATATAAAATTCTATATGATTGAATTTTATAATAAGAGCAAATAAAATTTGGGCATAAAATAAATATAATATGTAGAAAAAGCCTACTTGGAGAGAAATAAAGAAAAATTTTAATATGATGCAAACCTTTAACTCAAATTGGATACCAAAGATTCCATATATTAGACCATAATTAATTGTATCATAAAAAAACTGATTTTTCAAATTTTGGTAAATACAAACAAGAATTTTTTTTATTGATAGGAAATATGTTATTGATTCATAATAATGTATTAATATTTTAGCGAAGCTATAACTGTAACGATGGATATTCAAAAGTTCAAGTACTCGTCTTAAACTTCCAAAATATTCATTGCTCAGGCCAGATATTTAACATTTGTGTTTAGTGCATTATATAGCTTCGTTTTTCAATTCAATTATTATGTTTTACAATGATTCAATGGTTTTATTGAATGAAAATCATATCATGAATGAACTTCTTAAACGAAAATTTTAATGAACATGTATTGGGTTTCATTGATTCTGAACACATGTTACGTGAGAGTATGCGCCTCTTCAGATCGATTTGAAATGTTTAATTTGTTAAAAACATCTTAAATGAATGTATCAAAGTCATAATGTCCTTTATTCCAGAAACAAAAATGTACTTCATTTCGAAACTTGAAATATACCCACAGTTACATCGTATTTAATATAGGCCGAAATGTATTGATTGTCCAAAAATTAAAAATTAACAATATTCCCTTAAGTAACTGTGACATTATCGGGAAACTATTAAATAGGGGATTCAGCACTACATAAGGAATCGGGTAACTATGGGAAAGTAATGAGGTTAAAGGGGTATAGAACAATAAGTAATGGACAAAACCAACCTGACTTACTCCGGTCCGAACTACGCCGGGCGAAACCTCACAGACAGCAGCCCAGTGGAAGAGATTCGCCGCCCCATGGTGGTCGCTATTTGTTCGTGTGTGCGCCCCAGTTACAGTGGAGGGAGACATACACAACGAAATCGCTGACCACGATGTCCAAAAGCCGGGGTGGTCAAAGGTCCGCCCCTGGAACCTGTATCCTTCATTGGGTGCTCAGAGCTAGTCGCAGGGCGCTGCTTCTCGGGCGGCCATCTTGGCACATTTCCCTTCGAATGCAGAGGGCGCAACGGTGCCCCTCAGCCCCGGCGCTATCCCTTCTCCGCCCCGGCTCCGCAAAAGGGGATGCGGGAAGTAACAGCTGGGATTATTTGAGCATGCTCCTAGACTTGGGGAATCCCTCTGATGTAGTTGGGTTTTCACGATGTCGATTAATATTTAAAAATCTGCGAATTCTTTTCATGCAGTTTACATATACTTATTGTTAATTATTATTATGCCTGATTAATCCTATTTGAATTTTTTAAAATTTAAATTCTCACCGTGTGTTGTTTCGAAACGATAAATGTAGTTTTTAAGTTAAAATATTTTAGTTTAAATGAGATAAAATGTGATGCTGGCCTATTTACGATTTTCTCTTTACTAACCTCGGATGTATATTAATAATTTGAATTTCATAAGTAATAACTCCTTGCCAAATAAAATGTAGCTTAATTAGGTAAAACAGATGAATTTAAAAACTGGCATGAATTGGACTGTGGATAGTGATATATAAACGAAATAGAACTGAAAGTAAAAAAAGAAGATAGAGGATAACGACAAGACGATTCATACTGCAGATTGGCGTGAGTGAATCATCGTACATAATCTTTGATATTGAAAGTAGAGGGAAATGACTCTTGATTATAATAATGAGAGTCAAATTTATATAATCGAGAAATGTTGGATTAGTATGAGTGATTTGGTAAACTAAATCATTATTATTTGAACAAAAATTTAGGATTAACTAAGTTAAAAATATTCAAGAGAGAGAGAGAGAGCGATCTTGCGCATATTCTTTGACAAATAATAAACTGTGTTTCCTTGCTCTTAATATTGCTATATATATATATATACACGGTCAAGACTCGTTGACTGGCAACTTCGTTAATACGCAATTTCACCATAGCTCTCTTTTTATGACATTCTGATTAAATCTGTTTTTCAGTTGACGTCAAGACTTCCTGTTAAGAGCAGACATTTAAATCTCTTTCTTTATATTTTATGTCTCGTGGGGATAAACTAGCAATGGAATTGCAATAGCAAACTTATACTTCGAATGAGAGAAATTAGAAACATGGGAAAGAAATATGTCAAATAATACTTGCTGATTGAGAAGATGAAAATCCGATTTAGTAGAGATGAATAAATAGTTGTTTTTGAAACGTATCCTTTGAAAGCATGGAATTAAGAGAGTACAATACTTGTTATTTATTTATTTATTTTGAATCTGAATGCTTGGATTGGATATGGATCACCATTTCTTCGAAAGTCAAATGTTCCAGTATAGATTTTTTTTACAATATGTTATGTTCAAGATCTGACTCGGGATCAGTGAGATTTGTCGTACAATCAACCATTTTTATTAGTCAAACTTAATAATTATAAAGAATTTTCAAAGTGATTTCAGTAATTATTTTTAAGTAATGTTGAAAGAGCCTAGACGTTATACAAAAAAGCCACATCGATATTGGAATTTATATTATCGCTCAATCCATATTGATAATATGACTCGCCTCTTGATAATTATAGACTCTCAAGTTAACGGGGGTGAGATTGTATACTCCCATATATATATATATATATATGAGTATTCAGTTCAAATGTATGCTTTTTATTGAAAAGCTTAAGGTTAAATGTAATTATTATGGAAATGGTAACTCTCAAAATAATCTAGCAATTATTCAAATAGAAACCAAGATTGTATGGTCAATTTTAAAATCAATTTTTCAAGAAGTGAGTGTAGATTATATAAGAAAATTAATTTTAATGTTTATGATTACCCTTTAAATGAATTTTTAGGATAGTTAGTGTTTGTTTTTTTCCCAAAAAAATTAACCTAAAACTTTTTAATTATTTGTGCATAATTATTTTTATGTATAAGTTAGCATTACCAATTTTAAGTTTTAAATTGAGTAATGCTAACTTAAATTATGAAAAGAAAAATATATTTTTGCCCATGAAAACATATACTTAATTATGGTGAATTTAGATACAAAATGTGAAGTTCCTTTTTTTCATATTAAGTACACTCAAATCTCTTCACTTAATCTTGTGCGTATTTTACAATGGAAGTGTTTCGCTTCAGCTATGGTGTCTAATAAAAGTCAAAAATTTATTTTGAAATTCTGTGAGATTAAAACCACTGTACACTAAAAAGGAATGTTTTATTCATAAATTTGAGAAATTCAGTTTTTGAAGTTGAATACTTTATAAGCTATAATATAATGTGTTATACCTAAGAGATTCTTGTTTTCTAACTAGAGTTTAAGTTATAATACTTTAAAATATCATGCTATTGTAGCCTTTTATCGTATTCTGAAGAGTCCTATGTCATTCAAGATGTATTTGAATTTCATATGCTGAAGGGCAGAGTATATATATATATATATATATATATATATATATATACTATATATATAATAAATATATTGTATGTGTGTGTGTGTGTGTTTGTGTGTGTGTGTGTGTAGTGTGTGTGTGTGTGTGTGTGTGTGTGTGAAAAATTGGTTGATAAGAAGAAAGGAGAAAATAGAGAGGAATCGCAAGGGGTGCTGGGGGTGCGTTACCAGTGTTTACCAATGACAGCCCATGGGAAAAAATATCGCTAGAGTCCCTCAAGTTCATGATGCCCGGTAAAGAATGTAAGTCTATAAGAGGCGGAAACTTTGATTGATCAGACGTGCGTCAGCCCCACTATACGGCGGGGTTTAGTGGCCTCAGGGCTCAAACTCACGACTCGATGGAAACAACTCCGGCCACGAGATTGAGGTTATAACCACCAAGCTACCATGGGTACTTTAAAAGAAAAGATCAAAGTTGAAAGATCACTACAACACCTCGAGGTCTCGAAGCCCGAACTTACCTAAAAAAAGTAAGCCCCTGAGAGGGAAATATGCTACATATGTCAAGAATCCATTAATTGTACTTAAATTTGGATTCCTGTGTATGTAAAGTACAGCGAATATTTAAATTATTCAAAAAATTACAACTGAACGTTTTCCATACGTTAATAACACAAAAAATATAATTTTTCTAGAATTTTATGAGCATCTAACGCAACAATTAGATATTTTATTGATTTCATTTCCGTCTCTCCTTATAGCAGCTTCAAGTGTAATGCAGAATGCTCATAAATACTGTCACAGCAATTTTTTAAATACCATAATCTAGTACAATATTAATAAAAGTCGTTTAAGAAACATAATCAGCACGAAGAAAGCTAGCAAGTATTACTAAGAATATACAGTATGATCTGAGAATTTTCGAAAAATTTTGTTCTCTGAAAAATTGTGGATGGGTGAAGTTTCATATATAATAAATTCAGCTAGAAAGTTTTAGAGAATCTGAAAATGTCGATAGTTGGAAATCGATACGGTATTAAGTGATTCCTCGGTACTTTTGTGTTATAGCGGATCCCGACAATGAACCGCCAATCATGGGAGATGTATCGCCTAGGTAGATTGTAAAATCTCATCAAATGCTTGCAATCATAAAGAAACAGCACATTATTTAATTGATGACATATTACCTGTTCTTTAACTTTCCCGATTTCGTATTGGGTTTCTGCCCGTCAATGCTCCCGATTTAGCATTGACCTTTTAAAATCACTAACTATTTCGGTTAACAATTTTTAAATGATCACACAATTATATGGATGCTATGCCATTTGTCCCATGAACGCAGTTTTTTTCTGGACAAACGAGTATGTGAAAATTGCCGTGACATGAAGATGTGCATTAACGACGAACAGAGGTTTAGCTACGGCTTTTAGCACTTGGGACTATTGAAGATTTTACACCCCCTTCTGTTTGCAAAAATGCAATGGGAAGAACAGAAAATTTCGTAAATCAATTTGGAACCCTATGGATGTTGCGCCCTGGGACATATGTCCCCTGGCTCCCCCTTATCTACGCCACCAATGAACAAACCATTTGATGGTGCTATGTAAAAAATTATAATAAGAAAACCTCTATGTTGTAAATAGGCTTAGTGGTTCCAGAGAACTGTTCGGAACTGCTTTAAAATTTCTGAACTATTTCAAATTTAAGAATTTTTAAAAGCATTTTCGCAATTATGGTATGATGTCATAAAAATAATTAAAAATATCCTTATGAAACATGCAAGGATTATTTATTGGTATGTTATTAATTTCAATTTTTCTATTTCACGTTTGTGTTTCATGAGCTTGTCGACGACCTTGGCGTAATCGTTATTTGACGGGGGGCTGCTAAATTAGAGAGAAGTGCCGATTTCTCTATAGAGCTTTTATCCCTATCCAATACTGATACAAAAATAGTAAGAGTTAATGTTAGAATCTTAACTCTCTAAATAGTCTAATGAGCAAAGAAATCTTTAAATTTCACACAAAAAATCTATCTACTTAATTGAAACATATGTTTAAAACTATTTCCATATTTGAGCAAATTAATAACTCTAAATATTACAGTCATGTGTTGCCAAAGTCTCTTTCTTCCCTTCCTTTTATCTCCTCCTCTTTTTATCCCTTTCTATTTATTCTTTTACATTACGAGGTCCGTCCCCAATACCCCTCGTGTTGCTTCTAGTGCGACGTTAATGAAACCAATCATTTTATTCTTTTATTTTAAAATGTTTTATATTGTTGATTTATCTAAATTGGGAAAAATAATTTTAGTAATGACAATTGAGATTATTTCAACGAATGAAAAAAATAGTGCTTAAAAAAGAAAAATCGTTTACCTTAAATAAAAACCTACATTTGCTGTACCTTATTTATATCCACTGAAAAAAAAACTAAATTGCACAAAACACAGGTATTCTTACAAAAACTTATACTTTCATTATAAATATTTCTCCTATCAACGTGAAAAATATTTAAAATAATTTTTATATTATATTTATATATTTAAAGAAACATATTTATTGAAATGTTATAACAAATTGCGAATAAATGATCTTTTATTGTTTGATTTGAATTTTTTTTTTTTTTTTGCACACAAAAGAGAGTTGAAAAACGCTTAATTGCATTAATTATAAGTTAAATGATGCATACTTTTTTGTAACCGATAAAAAGTTGCAATCGAAATTCTAATTCACTTACAAAGATAAATTTGAAATAAGATATTAGTAAGCGGGGAAAAAATTTGATATTAAAAATTGAATATGTTAGCATTTAGAGAGCATATTTTAAAATTAACACTGTATACAGCTTTGAAATCAAAGCAGTAATAATCTCCAAATTAATTTATTTTTGATTATTTTACATTAAAATCACAGACTGACCTGCCAGGTGATGAGACTGATATTGTTCAAAAGATTCCGAACGTGTAAGATTTGAACAATTTTTAAGCATAATTGGAAATCTTAGTCTCTTGTGTGTATGTATGCGTGAGTAATTTTGTATTTAAATATTTTTGTATTGCATGTGTCTCTTCAAATCGCGGTCAAACCGAAAGACTGCAGTGCAATACGTTATACTAACAAAAGAGCATATCTTGAAGAAAATGTAATATCTTGAAGAAAACCACTGACTCAACTAATACTTATTGAATTCTATCCCCCCCCCGTCTTTTAAACTATTTAAAACTATTTGTTTTCTGGAAACAAATGTTTAATCTAAGCTTCTCCATCTTGGGGATAACTATGAGAATATTTCAACTTTTTGTTCAGTATTTACTGTTTTAACTTTGCCCACAAGTTTTAGCACAGACATAGAGTGGAAGAGAGACACGATTTAAAAAAAAACGTGTCTACATAAAAATGGCAAATATAGAAGTTTCCCCTTTAAAACGTGCAGTGTTTTGCTTGAGGGTGATATTAAAAAGGAGTCCGAGTAAGTGTATGAGTGATGATGGGTTTAATGGCGCAAGAACCTGATATGGCTATGCTGCGCCAAACAAAGTTTGTGATCTAGCTCAATATAAAAAACAGAAGAAAGGGCAAATTTAGTAGACAAGAAGGAATGTCAAAAATAGTGAAGTATCCCGGGGGTGACGAGACGTCTGAAGGGTGCAGAGTAGAAACGAACTGATATTAAAGAATGTAACCTTATATTTTTACCTACACCTCATCTAACGAAATATTTATCTATCAAGAGTAGTCGATTCTTATCTATCGCTATGGTGAGTTGATAAGAAATCGGTCAGTCATAAGACAGTGATCTCTTAACTGTGTAATGACCCTCCTTCATTACTCGTATTTAACTCAATTAACAGATTAAACTCTAATTAAATAGTCAATAAGTTCAAAACTCCAATGGAAGAGGTTTAGAGAAAACTGCACTGTTTACTATCTATCTGTGCAGAATTTAAGTAAGATCACTCTTTATCTCAAATCCTTTTTACCTCAGTTGATCTTAGTTTATGTTCACCAAATCATTCACTCCTACTTATAACAGGCTCAACTCCTATAACTCGAACTAGGAGTCCCTTCTTCATTTCAATAGAAAAGATTAATTACGATGATTCAATCCAATTTACAAATGTGTATCAGCTTTTCTTTTTATCCTCTATCTCCCTTCTCTTTCCTTTAATTTCTATTTCGCTAAAGTATCACTATTTCAATTTAATCAATTCATCAAAATTCTTATCATCTAACTTACGTAATAATGTTTAAATTTGGTTGGTAAAGAGTTGATGTTTTACGCAAGTCAAGTTGCCAAAATATTCCCAAAGTTAGTGAAGAGAAAATCACAAATACCTCATCGTCATAATTGGCAACATATTTTCTTCGACGATTTAAAAAAATAAAGCACTTTTCACACGAATGTATTGTCAATCAATCCATTTTCAGTCTGAAACTGGTGAAATATGGGTATGCTGTGAGATAGTCATTTTTAATCTAGCAACAAATTTTCTTCGACAATTTGAAATAGCGCATTTTTTATAACTGCATTCTAAATCAATGTAAAAGAATTTTCATCAGTATATCATTAAGAACAGTAATTCATGCTCATTATTTCAAGCATCCCCTGTCGAAAATAAGCTCAGTCTCGTTACCATAACAACAGACAGATGCTTACTTGGTGTAGGTAGTTGATCTGGTAATAGACTAATAGTATCCTTTATAAAATGTTTTTTGGTTAGTTGAAAGTTTCTATCATTTAAAGGTATCCATTAGGTCTATATATATCATTCCTTTTCTGCACCATACTTATACCACTCCATGAAACAACAGATACAAAAACATTATTTTTCAATAAAAACAAAAATTCTTAATTTTATTCATTTTAGAAATTTGCTTTTTATATCCTTACTTTTATTCATAAAAACTGTTTTAGATAAAAAAAAAATTGCTTTTTTAAGAGATTGAATTCTGTATTCATAATGAATCAAACTAAAAAATAGTGTGAGATACTTATAAATTAGAATATTCAATTTCTACAATATTGTTGTCAATTTTTACCAATGTTTATTGATATTCAAGATTATCAATAAACATCATATGTTAAAATATGAGGTCATTTTCAAAAAAGGCTACTTCTCGAAACTATTTTAATCACGTCTTTCATTACACAAAATGAAATAATCCTAAAACTGCTCAAAATTATCTCTATTTTTAAATGAAACAATCTTAAGTTAATGATTTGAGTTTAAATGTTCATAAACTAGTGTTACGAAGATGAAGCTCAAAATTACTTTTTCTTATAGCCAGATAAACAAAATGTCAAAAAATTTAAGAAAATATTTTGTTAAAATTTAATTGATCACAATTGTATATAATTAATTGGCTTCGTTACCGTTGCAAAAAATAAATACAGACTTATTGCATGGAGTTGATATAGTATTAGACTAATAATACTGCAAACAATACAATTCCCATATTGATGATTCGTGAATTTGTTATACAAAAAAAAAATAACTTTAAAACAATTAATTTTATGCTTATGAAGAAAAAAATTCAAACATGTCACAGAAAAAAAAAATTAAACTTAAATTTATTACAAATGTTTGTAATGTTCCATCCTTTCAAGAAGGCAAAACTGAACTTGTCTTTGCATATTTTGCGAAAAACGTTTCACGAAGTTGAAAGTGACTTCTTGCATCCCTTGAGTACGAGGGTTATACAAAAAAATACTGACAGACTTGTATTTGAAGGCAGATGGTCTCATTAAGATAAGCTGTCGTTACCATTCGGTGCTGCCCTCTGTTAAATGAAACCGGTACAAATTTGACATTGATTCATAAGTTTTGATTTAGAAGCAATTTGTTGCCAAATCAAAATTTAACTACTGCCGCGTCGAGAGGTCACCATCAGTGATAAATGGATTAATCGTTATGCACCCGAAACCAATCAAAATTGGAAACAATGGGTTGCTTCCATTGAGTCTGCTCCAAAAAGGGAAAGCTTGATCTCATGAACCTGAAAATTTATGACAAAAAATTTTTGTGGGGCGAAAGATGTCCCAATCACGAATATGAGTAATTGAGAGTTGTCCTTATAAAATCCATCTCTTGGATTTTCTAAGGACATTTGAACGACTCTCTTAACATGACAATTTTCAAATTACCCATTGCTTCGATTTTTTTTTCCTTCATAAACATATTGCTCTTTACTTATCCCTACAGGATAAAAAAAAGTCAGGGAATATTCAGGTAAGGGGATTGAGGCTGCCAAATATTTCTTGAGAGGAGTAAATCGTCAAAAAAAAATATCTTGCACATAATGTCATTACTCGTGTTGCATATTGTACCGTCTTCTTTACCTCATTTCCCTGATATTAGCAGTTTTTTCTATGGATATATTTAAAGAATAAAGTTTATGAAAATAATCCTGAAAGAATAGATGATCTAAAGACTTCCGCATTATTCAAAGGATATTGGAAGTCATCATCGGTGTTTGAAAAGCGTTTCACAAACTGCGCGAACATGAGTTCAGATTTGCCTCCGAGATAGGGGAGGACAGTTAGAATATTTGCTTCTTATGTCAGCTTATATTTTTTCTGTGCTATTTGTTTGGAGTGCATTAGCACAAAAATATTGCTTTAAATTTATTATTTTTGTTTAATAAATTCACGAATCGTCAATATGTAGCCGGTGCGCATCATTAATAATGTTTTATATGTCGTTGATCCATCTTTTTAAATTATAAATAAATGCGAAAACCGCTCTACACATAGTACTCAGCGAATCATTTATTACAGGCATTAATTTTTTTTCTGAAAAAGATTAAGTATTCTCTTTTCATCCTTTATTTCACATAAATTGTTAGAGATAAAACTGAAGGGATATTTGTAAAATGCATCTTTTCAAGTATGCAGTACTATTGTCTCGTATTTTGTACAAAAAACTCAACATACAGAATTTGCTAAGATTATCTTTACCATTGACTAAAATAATTTTAGTTAACGGCTTAATTTAAAGTTTAAATTATAGTGGTGTGATTATATACTAAACTCGCTTTGAAAATCAACTTTAAGTCTTTTGCTGACGGACCAAGTTATTTTGAACATCTATCAATTGACGACGACACCTGAGCTGGCTCTTCCTTCTTCAAACTTCCATACCAAGCCAATGAGATATCTTGAAACCTTGACTAGATTTAGCGTAAATCAGCTTCGACCCAAGGTGGATCTCTAGTGGCATCAAGATTTGAACCTAGCATTCTACAAAAACAACTTCGTCAGGTAGTTCGCGGCCATCAAATTAGAGTTTGAATGTTCCCCACTAAGATACTGGAAAGACGAGGAAGGGTATTAAAAAATCTCTTCTCTTATTGCTAGGAGAAATAAGGGTTTAAAATATATATGAAAACATACACTAATAAAATAATTACTTCCAGTTTTAAGTAGTCAAGACTTCATTTTTTAGAATTAAAAAAAAATTACTTTCTGCATGTTCTATATTATTTTAAAATAGAACCTTATTTATTATTATTATTATTATTAGAAATCTTTAGGGAAAAATCTGTCATTTTCAATGTTATGTTATACGGTCGTTTGTTATTACCGCTTTTGCAAATGAATACAGAATTTATTGCATACAACCTAAACAATCAAGTAAGCACTTTTTTGTATTATCAATTTTTAACTTCTTATAACACTTTTATTTATTTATTTACTTCTGACGTGCGATATAAACACGAAATGTCATTTTCGTTAATGACTTATTAGGAAAATCTTTACTTTCACCATAGTATATTTTCTGCTGTTGCATTCGTGTTATCATAAGAAATATTTATTGGCTCCCAAAACTGAGTACATATCACTTACTTCCCTTCTGAAAGGGATAAAACAATATGCTTAAAAATTACCCACTTAAATTCAACATTCATAGAACCCATAAAATGCACATGTTAAAATATAATACACTAAAAAAATAAATATAAGTATAAAATAACCTTTTTGAATCAAATCTTTGTTTAAGGACTAAGAAGTAATAAAATAATTTTTAAATGGAAAGTAATTACACTTTTATTACAAGCATAAATAAATTAAATTTTTAATGTAATTTATAAAAACCTGAGAGAATTAACTAAGATGCCTAGATAATTACCGATAAATTATGTATCATAGCTACTTACTCAAATATGAGATAAAAAGAAATATTAACCAAACACGCACACCTAACGTGTTATATTATTATATAGATTATATATTATTTTACATTTAAAATAAATCTTTTTTATACATTTAGTTCATCTTTAAATAAAAGTTTAATAATATTTTTTTTTCTCATATTGAATTCCTTTTAGTCAGGAAATTCAAGAAAAAAAAAAATGAAAAAATTATGCGACATATACGTGTATGCAAAATTTTAACTGAACGTTGTTAAGTTCAAGGCTCGAGCCCCACACCCCAAGTCCGTCACCACTTGATCCTACTCTATTATTTGTATTGTAATTGGAGTTATACGTGTATGTGAAATTTCAATTCAAATGGATGATGCGATGTGATTATGCATCAGCGACGCACTGAGAAGCAAAACGAGGGCAATTGGTGACGTACCTCGAAATTTTCGATCGTAAAATTTGAGTACAAAATTTGAACTCTGATATACACATGAAATGGAAAGTTAAATAAAACTTTGTAATAATAAAAATGAGAAATACGTGGCTAATTCTATTCTCTATGCTTGACATTAGAGTTATGACATTGGAGTTATTCTATTCCCTATGCTTATATCTTTCTCTTTTTATATAAAATTGTATTCATATATTTTATAAAAATGGAATCGCATTTTGTTATGAACTTCTGCTTCTTAGGTTAGTTAATTGCATCTCTGAGTATATCAGAAATAACCTCCAATTCAATGGTGCGATTCGGATGATTGACTGCGGTTCCGTTGAGCAATGCCGAGTTTGTGTGTGTGAGTTTGGAGAACTGGGGCTGTTAAAACAGCATTTGAAATGAAATTGTTCTCTAAGATGGCTAAAGATGAAGATTCGTAAGACGATCTCTAAGGAGGGAAACTGGTTGTGAAATTCTTCTCACCAATAATTCATTGTTTATTAACGTCGAACAGAGGCAACACGAGGGTTATACACGACGAACCTCGCTTTTTTTTAAATTTCGGTCGAGACGAGAACAACACCTGAGCTGTGGCACCTCACTCTTTAAACTTTCCCATCATGCCAATGGGAAGACTTGGAGTCTCAACAGATGTACTTACATCTATCCCGCTACTTGGGAGTCTTTAGTGGCATCAGTATCGAACCCTCGACTCGACCC
This sequence comes from Nephila pilipes, assembly GCA_019974015.1. Classification (NCBI taxonomy): domain Eukaryota; kingdom Metazoa; phylum Arthropoda; class Arachnida; order Araneae; family Nephilidae; genus Nephila; species Nephila pilipes. The sequence goes on along the minus strand of BMAW01127525.1, from coordinate 250,394 downwards.
AAAAACGCTGATATCGTGCTCGCTACCATTACTCTAAGCAACCGCAGACAAAACCGTCAATTAGAAAGCTGAGGAATATACATCAGTATTGCAATTATTTTACTGAGGGAAATAGTTTGTACATCAGATATAACCTTACACTGGCTGTGGTAGCCTAGTGGTCATATTCACGTGCTCACTTGCTTGCGGTCGATGTTTTGTTGAGTCGTAAATTCGAGCCCAGTTACTACTAAAGACTCGCCGTGCTGATTCACAGAAAATCTGATCGAGGTTTCACGTCCTCCTGTTGGCGTGGTGTGAAAGTTTGAAGCTGGAGGTGCCAGCTCAGATGTCATCCTTGTCACTTAAATGAGGTTTCAAATTACGAGGTCCGTCTCCAATATCCCTCTTGTTGCTTCTCAGTGCGACGTTAATAAACAATCACTAACATATCCTTACAATAAATACGAATTATACTCATTTTCATATTACTTGTAATACGAAGTGTAACTAAGAGATCACGATTAAACATCAAATTAGACTCTTTGGAATTTCATTAAATTTTCGTTACTGAATGAAATCATAGATAAATTTTTAGTTTACTGAAAAAACCTTGAAGGGATTCTGAACACCCATTGAACAGTATTTTTAGATGTTCTGATCTGAATTGCTGCAAATGCTCAGGATTGTTCAAAATCGAAAAGGTCAGAATAAGGAATTTGGTTTCTTGAACGGAAGCCAAATTATTGGGAAAAGGATTCTATTCCAGAAAGGAAAATCGAAATCTCGTCCAACAACACATCTAAAAATGACTTTTCAGAATAAAGTGCACTAGAAATAATATTTTCGTGAAGTTAAATCTTCAGTATGGATTGGAAAATTTTTATAAAACCATTACAAGTTTCAATGGTAATCTAATTTCTTAATTTCAAATGATTTTATTCCATTATATTGAATATACATACTTCTAGTGCGCCCATATTCAATTCCCGAAATAGATCTTTATAAATAAATTCAGATGTGAAGAAAGGTGAAATACATCTCCGAGTTTTTCTTGCATGTACAGAGAAGGCCGAAAGTGTCATTTTATAATTTAAAATGAGAATAACTTTTATGAAAACTATTAATTTTGGTTTGTAACTGTAATTTAAAATAAAGGTTTGGTATTTTTAATAATAGAAAAGTACACAACTGAGGAATGTATGAAAATTATATAAGTTTCTATGCAAATAAAAGTATCCCTTTCTTCCACAAAAGGAATATGGGTATTCGTTATTTTACGCAATAGGATAAATAATAGTAATACTTGTTTGAAACATATTCATGTGTTATATATTCCATACAAAATTTTATTAATTTTATCACTTCTTATGATGCTTACTTTACAACTTTTTTTGTCTCAACTTGAGTGATTTAAATTTCACACTTTTTATATCATAAAAATTATTACGTTAGTGAAAAATTATCCAGAACTAATGAAGTATTGGAATTTAAATCAAAATTGATTAAGTGGAATATAATTCAAAAATTTTTGATAATGTGTTTGGCGTTGGAGGGAGAGAGAAAGCTGTAGTAGACCCTGGTTGCCGGCCGCTGTTTCGTACCCTGGACCAGTAGGTCCATAAAAAAATTGATTGATCGCTTTTTGATGCGCCTTTACCAACCAGGCTGAAAGAGACATCTCTTTCGTGCTAGTTATTAATCATTTTAACTTTTAGGTTGTCGTTGAAGAGTCGCTGCATATTCTCCCTTCAATATCATAGTGATGAAACGAAGAGAAGCATTGATATTTATAAAGGAGGTCGCTTTTTCCATCATCGCTGTAATTTATATACACCCCGCTTCTTGTTTTATTGACTTTTAGAACAGTTTCCATTTGACGTCATCGGCTGTATAGTTGAGCGGCGGGTCTCGTCAACACGTGCGCCGTGGCTGAGTGATCACAAGTTGTGATTTAAGTGTGGTTGTCTTAGTTAGACACACAGATGCAAGCATTTTGTGTCGGGGGCATATGCAACCATTAGTGTTGACGTGTTGCCATCTAGTGCTCATGTTACCCTCCATTGTGTTGTCATCTAGTGTTCAAGTCCTGGGTCACCACTTCGGCATTGATGGTTTTCGACCCCGTGGAGGGGAAGATAATTGATATTAGTTACCGGCGGCTGTTTGAAACCTGAATCAGTGGGTATACAGAAAAGTTGACTGGTCGCTTTTTATTGTCTGCCTTTACCAACCAGACTTAAAGAGATATCTATCTTGGGCTAGTTATTAAGACGTATTAATTCTGGCGTTGTTGTTGAAGAGAGTCGTAGCATAGTATATTATAAAAGTAATAGGAAATATGAACTCTTATTCTGCAAGTAATAAAATATAGGAGCATATATTCTGTAAGTAACAGAATATAGGAGCATACATATTGAAAGTAATAAGATTTTGTAAAATGTAATCTGACAATAAGTGAATATTGGAACTTATTACCGACAGGAACTAATACGCTGAAACTTATTACTTAAAAGTAACAGCTTGGCCCACCTCTAATGTTCCAATCTTTTTAATTTAAGAAGACCTCCTTCTAGGCATGGGATACTGGCCTTGTTTTAAGCGTTTCGTGACACAAGGGCTCATCAAAGATACTCTTCGAATTGAAGACAACATTCAACTCGCTCCCAGGTCAGTCTTGATTGTATTGAGAAAATAATAATTTCAAGGGGCTAAGACTTTCTTGGGTACCTTGTTTCCATGACCTCAATACACAAGATTTTTTCACAGCAACCGCCTTAAAGATAGCGTTTTCACCAATAATTCTAAAACTATTACTTAGCTATTTAGAATTTAATAAAAATCTAAAGTTAAAAGTAAAATTATTAAATGGTTTCATCATATATCTTCACATATATATTTAATGTAGGGACCTACAAGTGTTGGAATTCGAATTAATAAAATTTGACAACATCGAACACATTGGCGAGTTTTTTCCTTATATAACCGCTTAACTCAGAATATTTTGGTCCCTCAGTATCGTGTTGGGCGTTTCTCACTGTATATACATTTGAAAAAAATACTATTTACTGAATAAAATAGAATGAAATTTCGATGCAATTGAGCATGCGCAGAGCTTCAATCATTACTTCCCCTCTCATCTTCTAGCTGACTTCCCCCTTCCCCGCTTCATTGCCAGATGCCTTCAATTGAATGTAAACGCAAAAATTTCCTTCTCCGCAGCAGAATAAATGTGCGAAGATACTTGCACCGTTTTTGTTGCTTAATTTACTTGTTTTCTTCTTTTTTTTCTTCTACCCCTTTGCTTTCGAGAGAATGCAAGCTGCTACCACTCTGCTCCAGATATCTTTTTCTTTTTTTTTAACTCCAGTTTTCGGGTCTCTCACATTTTTTTTTGTTTTGGTAGAGCCAGAAATTTGCTTTAACGATACACACACATACACAGGCGACGCATGGAAACATCTTGTATTTTCTTTATTGGATTTTTCCCTTCCCACTGAGATGTTTTTGTTTATGAATAACAACAGCAAAAAGAATTGTATGGTAAAGTATTTCTGGTAGAAAAATTGGAAAGAAAAGTCTTCGTGACGTTTTTGAAAGAGCCGATAATATTCGATTGAAAAGGGAGATGTGTCGTTTTCGAGAGAGTGTTTACAGAATTAACTTTTTTCTTTCCTGTTTTTGTTTCATCGATATGGAACTTCGAAACCATATTATTTATTTTTTCAATACATATAACGTATTTATCATGCTCAGTTTTTCAGGCATTCCTCTGTTTATATAAAATAGAAGAAAAAGTTCCACAGTTTCTAAAAATATTTTAATTAAGATAAATAAAACACTAAAGTTCTTCAAAGTTTGTATTTCTTTATATTGATGTTATAAAATAGAGAAACCTCGTTTTTCTCATAGATGTATTATTTACGAAAATTTGATGAATAGAACACTTGAAAATCGAATTTTAAATTAGTAATCTAACGTGCCACGCCATAGAGAAAGTATCCGCTATGGAGTTTTTTTCAAAATTATGATTTTCAGTATTCTGGTACACTTACTGTTAAATATGCTTTATCTGTAGTGCTGATATTTTGCCCATTATTAAATATGACGTTAGTTCTATACAGTAAACTTTTTTTTTTCTAATAAAGACTCACAAATTTTATGTATATCACAATAAATGTATAAAATGTTTGGGTAATTTGAATCTTATGAAATATAAGTTTTTCTTTAATTTCATTAAAATTAAGTTTTTAAATTATAACTATGTTCTTCGAATAGAATGTTATGTTTATAAGATATCTGCAATTCCATATTGTAAGATGTACTTATATGTAAGTATATGGCTTATAATTGATTCATTATTAATTGCTTGTACATAATTTTTTATGTTTCTATAATTCCCTCTTTTACATAGATACATAAATATGCAGATATTTCAATGCGAAAATATGAATATCATTACTTGTAACTGAAAAAAAACTGAGAATTACTTAAAGTTGATCCTAAGTAGGCTAATTTTCTATGTCAAAGACGTCTCAGTTACCTTATTAATAAGAACTTATTAAGGATGATTTAGTTCACTTATAAACTTAAAATGTTTCTATATTGATCATTTGTATTCCAAACATACATTTTCCTGAAAAGCTCAGCTCTTACAACAATTTATAATATTTTAATCAATGGACTTCTCGGAAAGCTGAAACAACTGATCAACAAATAAAGGTAGTCAATATACGAAACTAATTTTATTCTACTGATTTATATAATTTCTTTACTTTATAAAATATCTTCTCAAAATATGTGAAATTGTACAGTTGCATGTTCTTTGACGGAATAAAATTTCTTATAATCGAATAATTTCTTGATTACACAAAATAGAATAATCCAATATAATTGGGAGAGCACACAGAGTTTCATTTCACTTTAATTTCAATTTTGAAGAAATATTTGGACCTGATCCACATTATAGACGTTATTTTAACGAGATATATTTTTTTCCTTCTCAAAACTCACTCTTGTTACATATCGTTATTTCCGTGAATCACTAGCATAGCTATCTGCAGTGAGAACTGGTCTCATATAGAACCAGAACACAATAAAATTATACGTAGAACATAATTGGGGATCAATATATTTACTGCTTACTCTTGGCATTTCCATTTTTTAGAAGAAGAAAAAAGATATTTGGTTTTTATTTAAAAAAAAAGTGAAAAAGTCATTTATAAAAGGCTATATCTATTCCGTTCAATTTGCCTAGACATGTTCCAACAAACAATGACTTTATTGCATTGCGAAATGTTTATGATATTCTGTTGCTATTTAGATATTTTCCCTTTTCCCTGGTGCAATCTATAAGCTGCCAAAAATTGATTCAGTAGCTAATATTGGTATTATAAGCATTCACCACAGATCTCCACGTGGCGCATTCTAACATCCTAATCAAATTAAAATTGAAATTTCTTCTCGAGTTTTTCAATCTTATTAAAACTAGAGAATCAAGGGGACTGCGCGCCATACGAGACGCTCTCTAGCTCAAAGATGTAGCTGCCCTCCGCGAAGAATGACATCAATCGAAATGTTTGAAATTTAATAGCGAAAATTCATTAAAAACTCTGTTTAAATGTTTCGTGATATCGTAGCTTTAAAGTAATTTAATAATGTCAATCAAGTCTGTCATATGAGTTTTGGGATTAAATCAAAACCAATTATTTGAATAGCCCCTGTCTGACAGATAAGCGAAATTTCTATAATTCTTAAGTGCGAATTCTAATGCTAGTTTACACAAATCTTCCCGAGCTTCTACTTAAGATCTGACTCGAAAAACTGTAGTGACATTGGTCTATGTAATCTATTTTGCTCAGAATGATATATAAATAAAATACTTTATATTTTTGACGGGTTATCGTTGAAAGATCGAGAAATTAAATGCTTGAAGATTCTTGAAATTTAAAGAAGATAAATATTCATTCTTATTTCAACTGTCATGATGATTGAAAATCTTTGCTCAGTGCTTTCTTTGATCCGTACTCTGCTCGCGCACGCGAACACTTCTGTGTTCTTAAAAAAAGATAAAACATAAAAAACATGAAGAAAAAGCTAAAGGCATTACGGAGCTTTTTAATAATAATTAATTATTTTTAAGACAAAATGCTATTTATATCAAGACAACTGATTAAGAAGAGGTATAAAATATGATTTTCACAAACAACTGTCTGGGTAGATGTGGGAATGAGGTGAAGAACCTACATGTTCGAATGTCTAATTAGGGAGTAGTAGTCAGTGGCCTGAATATGGAAAAGAGTCAAAATAAAAATTTACCGCTTCTCTGAGGAGCCGAGAACCAGGGATATTATAATAAACCAAGATTTATAAGAAAGAAAGTTTGGAGTTTGTTTTTAATTGAAGAATATATAAAACTGCTCATTCAAAAAAAAAAAAAAAAAAAGAACAAATTGTCAACTTCTGAAATTTCTGCTTGACAATTACTCTTGCTTCATTTCATGATGATTACGCTTTAAGACATAAACGGCCAACTAGAAGAAAATTATCCCTATTTGTTATTATTATCCAGAAATCATCGCTCGCCATCATGGGCTTGAAAGATTCTCTATGTCTCTGAATACATCTCAAATTGGACATTATCTTTTTAATTAATTAAATTAATGAAAATATTTTTTGTGTAACCCGAATATTGGAGATGGCTAATTAAGATTCTAAGAAATTGTGGTAAATTCTGTAACCTCTATGTTTGGAACTTGTATTCCTTATATATAATAAATTCCTTTTCCGAACTGATTATGCCAATTTTTGTAAGAAAAAATAACACTATATATATATATATATATATATATATAGTTTTATTTGTTATTTATATTAGTATTATTATAATTTAACATCATTCCGTCAACTCTAGTGATTAACAATTTTTAATCTATGAAGAAGGCGAGTCAAATTCAAGTTCGTTGTGGTGATTTTATTTGTAGTTTGTTATGAAGACGCTGCGCAAGGTTGGCCAGCCGGGCCGAGGAAAAAAGAAAGTTTTTACATTGGCGTTTTCACCGCATTGCATATTGTAATTGCTCTAATTTACAGAGAATCCCATTATATAATGGGAAAAGTTATAAAAAGCGTCATGTAATACGTGGTACAGGATTAGGGATTCTGGAGAAATATCATAATATACAAGGAGACTGAAGTAATTATTTTAACAAATTTACGATTGTGGGAAAAAAGGATTAAACAAATATTATGAGCGCGAGATCTAATAAATAAAAAGATAATTTGGAAGAATATCAGGAAACAAGAATGAACTCTTTACTTTTGAGTTAGGGAATGGGATAGAATACATAATTAAATTATTGAATTAAAGTTAAATCATTACACACACACATATATATATATCATTACACACACACATATATATATCATTACACACACACACATATATATGTATATATATATATGTGTGTGTGTAATGATTTACCTTTAATTCAAATTAGTTTCTCATAATAATAATTTAATTTCCTAATTTTTCCCATTATCTTAATTAAAAGTAAAGCGTTCATTCTTTTTTCCTAATACCATTCTGTTTTAACTTAATTTATGCTATCACGCGTTCTTGAAAATTTGCAGAATAAGTAGCTTCCCCGCCTCCAGACCTGTAGGGATGATCCCTACCAGATCTTATGTCTGCACTTAAATTCCCTCGAAACCCCTCCATTCTATGACATTTACTGTGAAAAATCCCTGCTATGCAACCAAAAACACAGCGAAAAGCGCTCTTACACTCCTCTCTGATAATCATCTGAGATATTTATGGTGTCTCGCTTCAGCCTTCATGGCCGAAGCCCGTCTAAAGTCTGCTAAAATAAATAAAAAATCTTTTCGTGGGTGGGTGCGTGTGGGTGTGTGTATTATGCCTAATTATAACCAGTCGAAGCAAAGTTCAAATTTAATTGTTGTTTATTACACAGTAATTGATAGAGAGTGAGCATCACATGATGATGAACGCAGTGCGCTTCAGCCACCATGGCCGAAGTTAAAAGACCATATGAATATATCAGAAGAGCTAAACCGAAAACAGCTTTTTCGTCGTGCAACGAATTTTATAGTAGGGATTTGCCAGGGACATTTTATCAGTCATATGATTTTCCAAGTTTCAATTGTTAGGATTCCTAGGGACTTTTACTACAACAAGAATGTCTAGTAGGGATTATTACTGACTGATTTACGACCATGGGAAAACGAATTAAACAAATTTCACGAGTGCGTGATTAAAAAAAAAATAAAAGAATAATTTAGAATTGGATCAGAAATTAAAAAAGGTACTATTTAATTTTTAATTAGGGAATGGGAAAAAATAAGGAAATTAAATTATTATTAAGAGAAATCAATAATTTATAGTTAAATCATTACACACACACACACACACACACACACATATATATATATATATATCCATAAAGCTGATTTAAACACACTTTTTTCATTCCAAAGTATGTGACAGAATTTAAATTACATTGTCTCCATTTTTGTTCTTTGTTATTTCTTTTCTTTTCCTTTAAGATTTGCTATATTTTGTGTAGTTTTGTATTTAACTAAGTTGTAATTTCTAAAAAATAGTTTGTATGTGTTTTGACAAAAGTTATTGAATATTTTTTTGTATTTAGTAAACTTTTGACTTTTCTTTATTACATTATTTTGTAATGAATGTAATATGAACAAATAATAGCATTATCTCTATCAATTGAATTTTTCTCATCATAATGTAAGTAAATATCTGCCGAATTATTCCTTATAAGTTTTTTTTTTTTCTTGGCATACCCTTGGTTTTCTTAAATTTCTTATCGTTATATTTAATATAGCTTTTTACATTACAATACTAAAGTGCAATATATTAACTAAAGATTTAAATGTATCATAAGAAATACCTTTATTTATACTACAGCTTTTATAAATTATTAATAATACCTTTATAAGATCATCTGTATCCACCAAATTAACGATGTCCTGAGAATCATAACCATGTGTTGCAAATATATATTCGTCTTATACATTGTTAATAATATATAATCTATTTTAATGATATCAGTTTTATTAAACTTATATTAATAGCGTCTTATAACATTTTTGTAACAATTATATATATAACTTGCCATTTTAATGTAAGTATTTTATCCATTAGCGACAGTTCTAAATTTAATGGAGTCTATGAAATTTTGGAGTCGTAAAAATCTAAACACAACTTATTTGTATTCTTATTTTTATATAAAGCTCTTTAACTGTATTATATATTTATATGTCACTAAAATTATTTTCTAAACAAACATTATTTACTTTTAGATGCTTATTAATAATTAAAATATAGTAATATTTTCAAATAATTGCATAAATAGTTGAAATTTTGTAAACATTAAAAATAATAAAGTATTTTTGCAAATCTGGGATTTGTTTTCTAATAATTAATAATGTTGGGTTAATATCATATATTTTAATAACTTCTTTCTTAAAATTTTTATCATTAATTATTTTTATAAATGTAATACTATTTAAACTCATTGAATGCAGCATTTGCTATATTTAATAGCAAAATGGTTATTATAGTTATTAATCTCATCAAAATTCCTTTTCATACTGAAATAGTTACCATTAAATAAAATAAAAATAATAAATTATTTTTATATGCCTTAAAATATAAAATACGAGAAATAGAAAGATATTACAAAACAATTATGTAAGAGACAATTATATCATAATAATCATTATTTCTATTAATGATGGCCAAAAGATAAAAGTAACCTCATGAACAAGTACAAACCAAAGCTTGAAAAGTCAATAAAATTAGAAAAGAAAAACCACAATGAAAATGAAAAGTAATATTTTAAAATTCTGAACCTAGCTAAAGGCAGATTTCGTGCTAGTCAAATAATATTATTTTATTGGTACCAAACTTTCCCAATCAGAAAAAAATATTATAAGCAATGGCAACACCATAAATATAAAAAAATTTAGATGCATAAGAAAAAATTAACCAAATTACATGAGTCAACAGATAGATATATGCAATATATATATCATGAAATAGAAAAAGAAAAATCAAAGTAATAATATAAAATTAATATAAATATTGCAAAAAATAACATAAAATAATAAAAACTTACATAAAACGACATACATAATATGAAAACTTAAGCCCAAATGGATACCTAATTTGTACTGGAAGTATAGAGAGATAGAAACAAGGCAAATTGTAAAAAATACTTTTAAAATTAAGAAATTAATGTGCAAAATTATGGAAAAAAATTTTTAAGAATTATAAACAAAATTTTTTTAACATTGTATATAACAAAATATAGTATATTCACCTTATAGTATATTTTACTAGATATTTTGTTATCCTTCTACTTTTTTTATAAGATATTAGATGTTAATAATAATTCATTATATATATATATAACAGAAAAGTAGCAATATAAACAGAGCATCTATAAATTTGAAAAATTTTGAAAATATTTTGCTTAAAAAAACCTTAAAATGTTTTGAAAGTAAAACATTGCGAATCATATATATTGAATGTTATAAAAAACTGTAGATTGTTAAGTTGGGTTATTCTAGAATTATAGGTCTAACTATCCCCATCAACAATATATATCATTAAAAATAATTAGAACACCCAAAATGTAAATTGAAAAAATTCTGAATAATTAAATCCAAAGAAACTAAATTAAAAAGAAAAGCATACATGGAACGAAAAAATCTTAGTATCAAAAGGTAAAAAAAAAATTAAAATACTTAAGAAAAGAATCAAAATCTCCAAGTATAACATTCCTCGTGTTTTATTATTATGTACAGTAATACAAATAAATGCAAACAAACTTATAAATTTGCATAACAAACAAATTAAATTTAGAAAACATATTTATTCATATTATATGCCCAATAATGCTTCATTTCTAATTATAAGTATACTTGAAAAAGCATTAGAAATGAATCAAACATTGGTTACGTAGCTAAACACTATGCCACTTTCCGAAATCAAGAAACATTTCCAAGCTTTGCAAAAATGCAAATGCTTAACTCAATAAAGCAATTTTTATAAGTTGCCAGAATATCAACTCTAAACTCTAGAAATAAACAATCAGAAATGATAAGTCTGCAAAACTTACTAAGAATACTAAAACAAAAATTATAAGTAAAAACTTATGCAAAAAAAATCAAAAATTTAAAAAACGAAATCCAAAAAGGCGTAAATAATTAATAGGGAAATTTCAGTCTCTAAAGGAACAATATGGAAATCCCATCTATCATATTATTTCAAAATTAAATCGGAATTGAAAATTTGTTAGGAAAGATATTTAAAAATGTAAAATTTTAAGAAATAATAAATAAATAAATAATAATAATAAAATTGTATGTATGGGTGTATATATAAGTGTGTTTATATATATTTTAATTTATATGTAATGAAAGAAGAGAAGAATTTAATTAAAGAAGAAGATTAACTAAAGAGAAGAATTAAAAAGAAGAACTTTTCCATTAGTCTTTGTGATAGCCAGACACACTCATATATATATATATATACATGCACTACTCGACACTGAAAATGCAACACCAAGAAGGAGTGACTGGTAAATTACGCAAATTTCAAGGTAGACGCACTTCACCGAGTTATGCGAATGGCGTGAAATGCGCAGCTCTCCAGTGCACATTAAAAAAGATCGAAAATTACTAGGTTCGTCGCCAATATCCCTCGTTTTACTTCTCAGTCCATCGTTGATATACAATCACATCACATCATCCGCTCGAACTGGAAATTTACATACACGAATAACTCCAAATGTAATAGAATGATACGTTTTGATCCAGCAGCGACAAACTTAAAGTAAAGAACTCGGGGCTTGAACTTTACGTCCAGTTAAAATTTTGCATACACATATAGCTCAAATAATTTCCTCCGTTTTTAGTCTTGAATTTCTGGACTAAAAAGAATTCTGAACGACACTGAAAATGCAACACCAAGAAGGAGTGGCCAGAAAATTATCCAAATTTCAGGGTAGACGCACGAATGACGAATGCACGCTATGCGAATTATGAAAAATGCGCAGCTCTTCAGCGTACATTGAAGAAGATAAAAAGGAAAGAACGTGCAAAATGTTCAATTTTCGCGTCATTATTTCTTCTTGGGAAATCATCGTAGAAATTGTATTCTTGTCTCAGAGGACGCGTGTTATAACAGAGAATGTCAGACCGTCGTCAAAGGAGGCAGTTCCAGCAGACAGATGACTTTTCGAAGGGTATGGTGATCGGACTAAGAAGGAAGGTTGGTTCGTACGGGCAAATCTCAGCTGACACACACCTGGATGCGTCCACAATGCACCGACTGTGGCGATAATAGTTGGAACAAGGAAATGTGGCAAATTTGAGGAATGCCGGTGAAGTCAAGGTGACGTCAGCAGGCGGTAGTGGACTCGGAAGGCCTCCTACATTTTGCAGCATATACCCGGATGTTTCTATATCGACCAGAACTATTTCCCGTTGATCAGTTACTAGTGGCCTGCACTCATGGAGTCAGTTAAGGAGACTACCATTGACTCCAGAACATAGACGCTAACGTCTACAATGGTCCTAGCTCGAGAGATGTGAACGACTGAATGACACAAGATCGTACGACTGAATGACACAAGATCGTGCCCTCAGATGAGTTAAATGTCTGTTTCTCCAATGATAGTTGCCGCATACGAGTGGGGTGTCGACGCGGAGACAAGTCCAATCCAGCTGCAATTGTGGAACCCTCCCCTCACCGCACAACAACGCGACATCATGGTTTGGGGCGCAGTTGCGTACGATTACAGGTTACCTCTAATTCGCATTCAGGGTACTATGGTGGCCCAACGATACGGGGATGATGGGCTGTGGCTGCTGACACACCCCTACCTTCAAGGGGTACCCAATGCTCTTCAACAACAAGATAAACCCTGATCGTTCACCGCTAGCATCATCCATCGGTCTCTACAAGATGTGTATATACTTCCTCGGCCACTGTTCTTTCTTGATCTCTCACCAATTGAGCATTCCGGGATGTGAATTGGATGCCATTTGCATACACTGCCACTGCAGTATTCAGAAGATCAGCTGTGGCAAAAGGTTGACAGGGAATGGAGTGCCATTTCTCAGATCACCAGCCGTACTCTCATTGATTCTGTATCTAGACGTGTCACTTCGTATATCGCCATCCATGGTGGTTCTACAACCTACTGAGCCAAATATGTTCTCGATCTGCATTATGCATATCATTTCAAAATAAAAATCACTTACTGTTCGTTGCTGTCTATGTCTGCCGAGTTTCATCGCTTTCTGGCCACTTCTTCTTGGTGTTGCATTTTCAATGTCGCTAAGTGTATATATATATTTAATTTGTAAGACCTCCTCCATTAAAATTTAAATTTTCCTCCACTTTCAATTCTAAATATTATTTATAAAATCATGAATTCGCTCAGTCAATTGAAGAGAAAGTCAGAAATAACAATCAGGTTCATTCAAATTATGAATATTCAACATTTGACTTCTAACTTTGTCTATGGTAGTAGTTTCTATACGCGTCTGATCTAGCATTTAAATAATAATTAATCTTGTTCTTATCTCCCCATTCGGGTCCGAAGTCTTAGACAAAGTAAAGTTGTGGATTCGAGGTACGAACTCTTGGTCATTCCTATCCAGATTCACTCAAAAGCTGCGCATTCGTCACGGGTCTTCTACCCACGTTCACTAGTTAACTTCAGCTTACACTCTTTATCGTGCACTGAACTACTGACTATCAACCTCAATATTAAATGCTTAATATTTCATCAAACTCCTCTTTATACGTAATTCTAATCTAATCTACATGAGTCACTTTTCAGACATTGACAGAGTTTTTGATTTAAGCAAATTAAACCGAATGCACTCAAAGTGTTATTTGAAAGGGAAAAAGATGCAATAGAATCCACGTTTCATGTGTCCCCATAAAATCATATGTAAATCGGAAAATCAACAATGGCAAAAGTTAAGTTGCAACCAGTACACTGATTGAATGATTGATTGTATTAGTTACATCTCACTTAGAATCAACACGATGCTATTGGTGACGGACTTCGTAATTTTGGAATTTCGATCGATTGACGAGGGTGACATCTGAGCTGTCACCTCGCTTTCCAAATTTCCACACCAGACTAACGGAAGAACTTGGATCCTTGACTTATTTGAAGTGCATCATCCCCGCTTCTTGGCGGGTCTTCAGTGTCATCAAGACTCGAAGGAAAAAACGCCGACCACTAGGTACAACCTTCAAACAAACTACATGATTAATGAGACAGAATCCAAAATGCCTATCAGTGAATCTGGTTAGAAATAGATTTTTATATGATAATATAAAACATATACAGAACTTACCGTGTATTAATATACATAGATCTATAAGAAAGATTTTATCTTTAAAAACTGATATTTAGGACAATTATATTTTAATTTTTTCTTACATTTTCTGTGGGGATATGCAAAGATCAAAGTTTATGAAAGTAATGGGAATTTTTAGAGAATAATTTGAAAATATCCTTAATACCCATAGAATACAAGAAGTCACTCTCCGCATCTTGAAATGCTTTTCTCAAAATATGCGCAAAAGTGTTCAGTTTTGCCTCCAATAAGAGAGTGAGTATTTGAACATTAGTGGTAAATGAAAGCTTAAACATTTTTTCTACATTATTTTAGAAGTTCTTTTCACTATTAGAGTAAAAATAATGGTAAATTCACGAATCATTAGTAATCGAACGTTTAGAACATCCATAATTTTTTACCTAATGGATCATTTTTATTGATTACAATGCTAATTCTATATTTCTTATAATCATTTCACACTTTGTCTTTCGCATCTACAGATTTCTTTAGTGTAGCTAATGATTGTATTGGATACATTCACTAAGAGTATATAGATGGTAGATTTTTTTTATGTTTTATGTGTGATTTGAATTCTGACACTTCTTTTGCTCCACGCGTAGGTTGAAAAAACAGCAACTTAGGTTATAAATAATCCCTCCTCCTTTTGGGGACACACGCGTAGAAATGTGACCTACTTACTAAAATAAAGTAAGACAATTTTTAACACAAAGTGAAAAATATTAAAAACTCAGACGCTCTTAAAACTTAATATATCTTAACAACTGTTTCAATAATAGACCCTGTATACTATAATAATTTGCGATCAAGGCATAAATATAAATAATTTGTTTTGTGTTTTGAAAAATTATTTATCAAATATGTTACGTCTCAGCATATATCGTAACAATAAGCAAACAGCGTTACGTTTTGGAGGTCTTTTAAGTTATTTTAACACTATAGCTTATTAGGTTGATAAACTGTAATGTTACCTATATGTGTTTTTTTTAGTTCACAAATAGTTACTTTGTTTATCGCAAGTTGCAAGAGTGAGATTACATTTTAATTGATTAAAAAGAATTTAAATTTAAAAATCAATTTTTCCCCTTAAATTGATTGATAAATCAACAGGAAATAAACAAAAATTAAATATTAATGTTTGATTTATAATTAATACCTTCTGTTGCGGATTAAACTTAGTGAATTTGAAATTTTAAAAAAGCCACCTAAGGAAGGCAGTTCCATAGCCTTTTCTTAATTAATGTATTTCTTCATGGCTCTTAAATTCACGGTAGAAATGACGATGGGTAAGAAAATTCACGCTTTATGTTTTTCCATTACAGTGCCATCTAGATGTTCACCACTTGCTCTCCACCTGTGCATTGTAAGGGGGAAATTGCTTGTTGAGTTGTTTTCAATCACCCCTTAAATTTTTGCTCGCAAGTTTCGAAACACCCTGTAAAATGAGAAAAAAATATATCACACAAAGAAATGTTTACGCAAATAACTACTATGAAAAAAATTTCCATTTAAAAAAAAATATATCATTTTCGATGGTTTTCAAAATGCTTGGCGTATTTCCTTCCTTATTTAACTCCATAGTCATCTTTCTGTCTAATGAAATAATCAATAAGTTCAAAACTCCAGTTGATAATACGTAAGAGCAGGACAAAACTTTTATAATCTAACAAAGAATGTACAAGATTGTAGTCTTAAGAATCCCTCTCAACACTCGGCTAATCCTAATTTAGATTAGCCGAGTGTTGAGAATATAATAAATATAAATACAAATCACCCCAACACACACACGTTTTATCTAATTCAAGCACTTCTCGATTAAAGAAGATTCAACTCTTATTATCCAGACCAGGAGTCACTTCCAACCACTTTCGATACAAACAATTAACAACGATGACTCACTCTAATGTACAACATCTATCAGCCTATCATTATTCAACATCTCCTTTCTCTTTACTTTCAATTATATTTCGCTTATATATCACTATATCTAAATTCAATTATCTTAGCTTCTTACCTTCATCTAATTTACCTTACCCCGTTTTATTTAGTTTGCAAGGAGTTGTAATTGCATTCAATTCAAATTACCAAAGGATCCCCCAGATTAGTGAAGAGAACGCCGCAAATACTCCAATGTCACTAGTGAAATCGTTATCACCCGAAATTTCGAATTGAAGCATGTTTGACTAGTTATAATTTTGACTAATTTAACTGATACTTCAATTAATTAATTTGATTGGAAAAAAAAGTTTTGTTTTCAATTTTTGTAATTTCTTTGTGAATTGAAATATAATTGCGATCATTTTGTACCAAATCTTGCACAAAATTTCGAATATTTTGTTACATTAAAAAATTAATAGCTATGTAACTAAAATGTGTGCTATATGACTTTAAACACACTTTTAATAATAATATATTATTACAAAAAAGATAATTTATAGTCCCATTCTGTAAGCAAATCATAGACTCACAAATTTGTCCTATACAACAAAATACATAGTAAAATCAGTTTATTTTCAAAAATTCCTTTTCTGTCACACTACTTTTAAAAGAAACAAAATTGAAAGTTCTGGAGAAAGAGTTTTAAAGTAACTATTCTAACTTTTTTAACTAGAAGTCTATTGATCCTTACGGATTTTCATTGTCTATCCAAATAATTCACAAGGTTCGTTTGAAATAGAATACATACGTTCAACAGAGAATAACGGAAGCATTCTGTTCACAAAAAGTTATTTTTATTAGATAATATATTGTAATGTCGTACGGCTAAAAAAGCAACTGCTTGCCATAACTTGATTATTTTTATTGGCGACATACCACAGAAATGAAATTTTGCACAATGGCAAATTACTAATAATAGGTTATATCTAAGTAACTTTCACTTACATATCTCTCTAGATATCTTACTAATTCAGTATTAGAAATTTAGATGCCTCGTGGACGGCCTACAGTGCTACAACTCAGCTGCGACTCACTGTATCTCTCACTCGTTTCCTCCTTTCTCGTTTCACTTCAGATCTACACACGCTCATCACTTAAGTTACAGAGATTGGAGGGTTGGTGGAATGTCATGTGTACGATATACTATGATTCCTCAATCATACGAGGGTTGTCCAGAAAGTAAGTGTACTCAATTTCTTAAAAATCGAAAAGACAATATAATTTTGAAAGATTTGCCAAATCATATAAGTACATCAAATACTATTTTTGGACGTAGTCGCCTTCCTTCGCGATGCCCTTTGTGAGCCGAGGGAGGAGATTTTTTATATTTTTGTCAAAAACACATCTCGCTACTTTTTGACCAATTGTTTGACGGCACTCTGAACCTCATCAAGAGTCAAAATACTTTTCTTGCGAAATTAAAGTTCAAAGAAGTGAAAGAATGATAATCTGTATGTACCAGATCAGAGCAGTGATCGATGATGTCCCAACTTGTTAAGTCAGAAGAGGCTTTGTAGGGGTGGTTGTATGGGGAAGTGCATGTCGAGCATCAATCAAGCTCTTTTCGTTCACATTTCCCTTTTTTTTTTGCATCAACTTCTGTAGTTCTTAGGGTTTCTCGGTACCGATTGGTTTTGATTGTTTCTTCCTGGAGCGAGAACTCATGGAGAAGACTCTCTTTATGTTCCCACCCCAAAAATAGAAGCCATGACTTTTCAGGCCGATGTGATGTGATGTGATTGCTTATTAATGTCGCTCTGAGAAGCAACACACACGGGCGATTGGCAATGGACTTCGTAATTTTAAACCTCGGTCAAGTGACAAGGAAGACACCTGAGCTGAAACCTTCCTTTCAAAACACTTATATCTTGCCAACGGGAAGACTCGGTACTTTGATCAGATTTAACGTGAGTCAAACCTGCTAATATCATCAGAGCTCAAACTCAAAACTTGACGAAAACAACCCCAGTCACGATTCCATTACCATGATCACTAGGCTCCTTAACCATATTTTTTTTATTGAAACAATGACTAATATTTTTCTTCAGCAAGCTCAACTCGCGACACTATTCACAGACATTAGTACTGTTCATGACACAATCACTACGAACCATTTTTACTTCGCTAAAAACCTGGAACGATGCGTTTTACCTCGCGAGAAGTAAACTGATTAAGCTTGGCAACTTACAGCAGTTTGCATGATTCTGAATCTAGGAAATCTTTTCAACACGATTTTAAAAAAGAGTTTGGAACCGATTGAGTTAAACGAGCGTGTATTCTACTCCTAAAATTTTGATTTTAAAAGCATTACAAACAACTACATTTTAAATTCTTCTTGTGCGTCAGAGGTTCAGTATTCTTACTTTCTGGGCAATTCCTGTACATTTCAATGTTTTATTATATAAAATAATTGTGAGCGATATCAGGTACAAGCAAGGAGTGAGTAACAGTGAAGTGTAAAGGTGCAACATTCAGATATGACTATGCTGCACCAATCCAGGTGAAACTGTGATCTAGACGTGTGAAAAAAAATAAATGAAAATTGGTTCACTTTAAGAAGTTTCGAAAATAGAGAAGGATCAAGGATCACTAAGGTATCCCGGGGGCACGCCACCGATGTTTACAAAAGATTCTTAACTCTATGGAAAGGAAAAGATCACTGGGATAACTTGAGATCATAATGATGTTACTTGCCTGAAGAAGATATATATATATATATATATATATATATATCGATATCGCGGTGATTATCGAGTTGTCACAGTCGAGCTCGTGGCCAGCGTTACTCGCGTCGAATTGTGGGTTCGAATCCTGATGCCAATAAAGACACGATATATTGTGAGTTGTTAATTCATGTTAATCTGTTGGGGCTGGAAGTCCTCACGTTGATATTTGGAGATTGGGATGCTACTTCAAGTGATGTCCTCGCCACTTGGCCGATGCTCAAAACGCTCCGATACTTTTTATGTTCCTCTCAAGTAATGCGTCTTTAATAAATAATCAATTAATCAATCCGTACGGGAGGACTTTGAGATAAACACTGTTTAACATATCACAGCTCCATTGTCGCACACGGATTTTTTTTTCTGCAAAATCAGAATTTGCTCCGTGGCTCGATTGGAACACTGGACACCAATTCGCGACTGTAACTATTCAATTAACACAACACTTGAAAAGAGTAAATCAAACATTATTTATATTATAAGTTTAGTTTTGTACATATAGCTTTTGATATTTGAAAATAGTCAACAGTACATCAAATTTTTCTCGTGGCCGCGGTAACCTAATGGTCATGGCTTCGGATTCGTGGCCAACGTTCTCGTTCAGTCGCCGATTCGATCCTTGGCCGCTAAAGACCCGCCGTGTAGCCGGAGCTGATGCACGTTAAATCTGTCGGGGGCCAAAATCCTCCCGTTGATGGGGTGTGGAAATTAGGATAGAGGGATATCAGTTCAGGTGTCGTCCTCGTCACTTGACCTTGGTTCAAAATTACGAGGTCCGTTGCCAATAGCCCTCGTGTTGCTTCTAGTGCGACGTTAATAAAAACTTAACAAAACATAGATCAAATTTTTCTCTTATACCTCACAGCTGATATCAAGGATTTTTAAGGCATGTATGAAATAAATCTTAAAAAGTTGACGTTTGCTTTGATTAGATTACATATAATCTTGATAATGAATTTAAAATATTTTTTTTATGTATAAAAATATAATGGGTTGGAGTAAAATATTTCTGGGAGAGAGACATAATAGTAAGTGTAATATCAATCTCTGATCCAGAAGATGCACGTTGTTTATATTTATAGTTACCCTGTTTAGATTTACATAAAGTCCGTTCTGATAATAGGATACATTATATGGATAAAAGAAATCCACAAAAAAAAGTTCAAATTTCGGCCACCTGATGAAAAGTGACCGTATGAAGAAAACAAAACACAAATTGGAAACGCTAAACTTTATTTAATCGCAGAATTTATTCAATGTACATTACATTTGCGTCAAGTACGTGTTCAAAGAGTGTTCAACAATAGTGTGAAGGGTTTCTCGATCATTTCTACCAAGATGGAGTGTTATGCTTGCTTTCATTTCAGGCGGAGTCCGTATGCTTCTTCCATAAACTTGATCTTTCAAGAATTCTCGCAACCAGAAATCATAAAAAATCAAGTGCGGTGAATGAGGAAGCCAGGCAGTCAAAAACCTTCTAGAAATCATCCGATTATGTCCAAAATGAGCACGAAGCAGTGCCATCATTAATCGGGAAATGTGAGGTAGTACAATGTGTTGTGTGAAGAGAGTAGTCTCTAAACACTTTTATTCTTGAAAGGCAGAACTAACTTGTTGCTGAAGAATATTATAAGAATACACACAAACATCTTTAAAAACCATGAGGAGCGTTCTCCTCAAAGAAAAAAGGACGAAGAAGGAAATAAGTATTAAACCATGCAGTAATGTAATCAGAATGTAGAGAGTGTTTGTGAAAATTTAAGGACTCGTACTACACTATATATGAAAGTTCTGAGAATTCACTGCTCTGTCTAAGGTGAAGTACTTCTCGTCCGACCACAAAATGTTCCATGATCATACATTGTCAACGACTATTCTGGCCAAAAACATTTTAACAAATTGAGGGTATTTGACCCGGGTCTGCAGGGCTCAGCGCTTGCCCAACGTGGACTTTGTATGGATATCACATTACATTGGATCGAAGAATCTATCGTACTATAGACCAAGGGAGAGACAAATCGCGTGACACCGCTCGAGTACTCGACAAAGAATAATTAAAACCCGACGTTCTTTCGACCACGGTAAGAGCGACTGCTTCCACAATTCGTCTCTATCCTCTTTTCCTTACAGCACATCCATCTCTCCCCAATTTCTTTGAATTTAGTAATCATCGTTTTCAAAGCTGCCTCGACATGGCTCTTTTCGTAATTCTCATAAGCGTCCATATCCTCGCAGACAGTTCACAAATTAATGCCTTTCTGAAAAAAATAACTTCACCAGTAATGCTGGATCTTCTCTAACGGTATGGTGCAGAATGAATATATACTGCAGTGAGTACTGATTCTTAAGCCGCTCCAATTTTTCATCGCTTTCTTACTCGTACAAGGAAACTGCCCTTTATCGATCGAAATTGAAACTCATACTTATATATATATATATATATACACACACGAGGTGTGACAATTAAGTCTTAAACGTGAGTCTGAATAGTGAGATTTATTAAAAACATTATGCAAATACCTTTTAGTTCCCTTCAACATACTCCCTTTCCCTATAAATACATAATTGCATACGAGTTTTCCACTGTTCAAAGCAGTGATGCAGTCATTAAGTTCACCTTCTTCAGTAAATCTACCGTTTTTTGCCTTCACCTCTGCTACAGACTGAAAATGTGTTCCCTTCAATGCACTTTTCTCTTTTGGAA
>BMAW01127525.1:207223-228610 GCA_019974015.1 Nephila pilipes | reverse complement strand
GGCATGCGCAGTCGTTATTTAACTGTCACTCCTCGTTTAAATATATATATGTATATATATATATCGACATCCATCCACCAAAATGGAGAATCTCTGTAGAAAGAGAGAAGATGTCTAAATATAGGGTAGGTAACATCAATTATAATTATCGAGTACATTAAATTTTGGACAGCGATGGACAAACCTCTTTGAGAGAGGGCGGCTTATTCTTGCTGGACACAATAAAGACCCAGTCTGTAACAAATAACATAATTTATATTCACTTTGCCATCTATGTCTCGAAGCTCGTTCCAGCATCTACCTCCCTCTCATGAGTGCAGTTTCCATCTGGTTATACTACTAGGGTAATCCTTTTTTTTATATATAGAAGGAGAGCCACCACAATTTTCTCTCGCCAACAGGAACGAAATATTACAAAAACAAATGAAGAAAAATTAGTGAGCTAATACAATTTTTTCTGAAATTTCAAAAAGAATATAAAAATAATATAATGTAAATATTAATGTGATGAATGAAACTGCTACCTAATTTTTAAAAGTTCCTTAAAATCAGGTTCGTACTGTTATGTATTAATTCCGAAAAGTGATTCTAAATGCTTATCTGTAAGTATATTTATAACAGAATTCTTCTCAAGGTTTAATGGTAGGAAAGACTTGTGTGTGTTTACATATTTAAGATGATGCAAACATATCATTAATTTTCTGCGCGTTAAATACTAAATTTGGGAAACTATCTTTGGATAACTATTTTTAAGACTAATTTTTAAATATTAAAAAACAACTGCTGGAGATGATTGTTAGATCGTTACTCAATTAATTCAAGTTGCTAATCCCACCTCATACCTACAAATTACTTTGAAAGTCATAATGAAAACATCCAATACTGTTTGAATGGCAATAATATCTTGAAATCTAGGTTGAAACTAAAAATGTAGTTTTCTAAGGCCATAACTCTTAAGCTTGTCTTCATTTGCTGAGGATATTGAATTTAGTCTCGGGAAATGAGACATATTGTTCATACCTGGCTGTCCAGCAAACACTTCAGATTTTAATTAAAACCGTTTGAGTTTGATCCTGATATAATCGATAAATGTCAAGACACAAGAAAAAAATCTACTTAAGTTGTTCATAAGACAAGGAAGGTCTATGAAAACTATAAAGTCCGTAAGCCATGCTATATCTTCCAACATTCATACTCCGTAGAGTACTGCTTCTCATTGGAGAATGGCACAATATCGTCTTCCAGGTACCAAGCCGCTAAGCTGCCTTACTTTCGTATAACACAGCACTTCAGATAATTCAGATTGCATGGGCTGAAAAAAATCTGAAAATTGCATGTGAGTTGGTCTACGAGAGAGAGAGAATTCGAATAGTATTTACGAACTTTACAATTACATCAAGCATAGGTTCATATCCAATACTGATTAACATAAGACATCTGGATGATCTCCAGAAACACTCGGCCGTCGCAGTGACACGCCGAAAACCAAGGAACAATAAAACGAATAGGGTTTCTCCTAAGAAGGTCACATTGGCCGAAAAAACTACGAAAAAAATTTTTTGGAGAGGGGGAGGCGAAGTGCATCATACTTACGGACTTCTTAGAAAAAAAGGAAAGCGATCAAATTGATAACACTACAATGAGTAACCCCATTCAAGTTTCCTATTCTTAGTATCCCATTCCTAACGAGGGTAAATTTTAAACTATCCTCATATTTGAGCTAGAATATTACTCTTCTATTTTCCAATTTACTCCATGAATATATTTTGATGTCCAGTTACAGTTAACGAGCAGCAGTTTCGTTTATTCGCCATAACTTTGTGCTATAAAATAAAATGCCTCTTATTACTTTTCGATATCCTTTTAACATTTATTTCAAATAACATTTCGTTATCAATAGGTAGATGGTTAAATGTGCGCAAAACGCACAATCATTCAATCAATATCGTTCAATCAATCAATATACAATTCATTCGAATAATTCCCTGTTGTAGCACTGCGGTACGTGCCACTATATGCTACTCTCTTACTCAACCTCCTCCCCTTCTCTACGGTAGCATTCCAAATAGTATATCCCCGAGCAAATACACCTTAAACGACTCCCTCTGTGCAAATGAACCAGTCCACAAAACGGAGAAGGAGGAGAAAAGGTTTTTCCGCAATCTTAAACGAACCGTGGAATCAATTCTTAGTATTCATCTCTCTTTCTAGCGGTCCTGAATAGCTGATGCGGTATTGCTACCAGAGAGAGAATGGGAAATAATAATAGAAATAAAAAAAGATCAGTTTTCTTTTAATCTTTAATTGAGCAAGCCGCGGAAAGTATTGCTCCCAGAACATAATTACGTTAATTTTACGCTCTCGTTGTCATTAGCGTTTTAAATTAGCATCTCGAAAACCACGGGAGATGGGTTTTATTGGGTTTTTTTCTCCTCCACTCTTTTGTCTGTAAGTGTTGTTTTATTAAATAACATGAGTTTCGAATTTTTTGTTTGGTTTTGCTTGTCGACTGATATGGTTTCGATCGCTGGAAATTGAAAGTTTTTGGGAGTGAATTATTAAATTATGAAATGATTCGATTTAACGGCGTTTAAGTGTTTTGGACGATAGCTTGTAATTAGATGTCCTTGGGGAATCAACATGAAAGAAGTAATTTGTACAAAGATATAAAAGTTTGTTACCGATAACTTTTTTAATGAAAGAAAATAGTATTTTTTTTTTCGAATATTAAAAATAATACCTTTTAAATGAATAATTTCACCAAGTCCTCTTGGCACTAATTAATTTGTTATTATTTATGCGAAACAAATAAAAAAAGCCTGCATTGAAGTGTTTGTCAAAAACGATCAATAAATTGATGAAAAAAAATATTTCGATGTTTTGTAACTGGATCATACTCTAAAATGACAAGATCGGAGCAAAAGATTTACAAACTTATCACTCGTCTCTTGTGAACAAGCAAATATAAGGTTTTTGTATATTTATTTATTTATCTCGAATATTGGTTTCGTATATTTATTATTTCTTTTATTTATTGATCTCTTATTTTATGTATTGGTCACCACAAAGATTTCTAATTTTTTTTACTAATGTTGTATTGATTGTTTGGTTATAATGTAATATATAGCAAAAAAGGGTATTATTCCATTAATGCCACACTTAAGGAGAGAATGACAATGAAGGCTTATGTCGCAAGACCCAAATCTGGCTAAACTGCACCAATTAACTAGGTGTTTTATTGATGTCACACTTAGAAGCAACACTAGGGCTATTGATGACTCGTAATTTTGAGCAACGAGCAAGGGACAAATTTTGAGCCTGAACTGGATTTCCCTCTCTTAACTTCCACACCACACCAACGGGTAGATTTTAAGCCTCGAAAGATTGAACGTGCATCAGTCCCGACTATACGACGAGTCTTTAATAACAACAGGGCTGAAACCCACGACTGGATGACTGCAATGCCAGTCGCAACTCCAAGACAAGACCGCTAAGCTATCGCAGCCACAGTTTGTCAAAGACAGGAAATACCATAGAAAGGGAAAAGGTTACTAAGGTACCTCAGAGTCAAGTTTCCCGTATTTACGTAAATAAGGTAAACTCCTGATAGTACATCAACAGAAGAAATATGAATGCACTTTCTCGCTAGATTTTTTGTATAAGATTACACTAGAGTTTTACTTATCAAATTCAAATTACTGCAGTTTTACTTAAGTATTTTACAGAAGAATTTAAAAAAGCAATCGGGTGTGTAAAGTATATTCAAAGGAGAATCTAGAACATGATTACGAACTAACTTTTGAAACCAAGCAAGTTAACTGTGTTGCTATGAAAATATTACATAATCGAAAAATTTTAAGCTTATAATTCAACAAACATTTATTAGTTTTGGGAAACTAGACTTATCTATACGAATAAGAAGTTTTATAATTTTTTGAAAGATTATCCCCTTTATAAATGTAATTTTATTAGATCTACGTGATAAAAAAAAAATTAAGAAATATTCACAAATCAGCAAAGGGGACATACATACGTTAACAAGACTAAACAAGCACAAAACAATCAATTTTTTAAAAACATTTTTGTAAGATAGGTTGAATTCGAAAAGATGGCCGGGTAACCTATTGGTCATGGCCTCAGATTGTGGTTTTGGTCGAGTCGTGGGTTCGAACCTTGATGCCACTGAGAATAACGATGTAGTCGGAGCTGATGCACGTTAAATTTGTCGAGGCACAAAATCCTCTCGTTGGCGTGTTGTGGAAGTGAGAAGAGGGAAGTGCCAGCTCAGGTATTGTCCTTGTCACTTGACCTTAATGTGCGATGAAAATAAAACCAATCCAATCAATTCGAAAAGTGTTTTATTGTTTGTTCGTTACCTTACTCACACTTAGAAGCAATAGAAGAGTTATTCATGAAGGACCTCATCATTTTGAATCTCGGTCAAGTGATAAGGACAATACCTGTGCTGGTACTCCATCTTCCAAACTTACACACCATGCCAACGAGACTCAGAGCCTCAACAGTCCTTGATAAACACGGGGGACGCACCCCCGTGTTACCCTAGCGGTCCTTCTCTATTTTCAACTCTCCTTCTTGTCAACCAATTTTTGTCACTTATTTTCAATTTTTTCACATCTAGACCAAAGTTAAATTTTGTTTGGTACAGCATAGCTGCATCTGGCTCTTGCGCCAATAACCTTTGCATTCACTCACGGAGCCTCAACAGATTTAGCGTGCATCAATACCGCTAAACGACGAGGCTTGGTTTGGTTTCAGTTTAGTTTTTTTTTCACGTCGCACTAGAAGCAACACGAGGGCTATTGACGACGGACCTCGTAATTTTGAACCTCAATCAAGTGACGAGGTCGACACCTGAGTTTGCACTCCCTTCTCCTAACTTCCACACCACGTCAAAGGGAGGACTTTGGGCCCCGACAGATTTAACGTGCATCAGCCCCGGCTACATGGCGGGTCCTTAACGGCCAATGATCGAACCCGCGACCGAACAAAATCGCCGGCCACGAATCCCAAGCCATGACTACTAGGCTACCGCGCCCACGACGAGGCTTAATGCGACCGGAAATCAAATACATGATTCGACGGGGAAAAAAGGTCGATCATGAGCATGCGACTGTGACCGCTCTGCTCTCGCAGCTTCAATTCGAAAGTGAATGAAATTCACTAAAATTGATTATTCTAGCCTACTTACAACATTTCTCATATTACAGCTATAATTAATTAATTTCTGTTTTTATCTTTATTCTTATAAAGAATTGCATATGTGAATAGTTCAGAAAATTTCTTTCAAACGTATATATATATATGGGGGAGTGTAATTTTGTAACATAATTTGCATCAAAACTATTTTTAGATGTAAAGCCGTCTCTTAAAGAATGTTAACCATCATTCTGATCTGAAGAGATATGTCAGAACTTATTAAAATAATCACGGCTTTTCTTTCCTCTTCTAATTCCACTGACCAATCACACATTTCTATAAATAGCATAAGATATTTACATCTAAGATTCCCATTTAAGCATTTTCCCATTTCGAACGTTTTCTTTCGCTACGCGGCTTTTTCGCATCTCTCTCAAGAACCCTCTCCAAACCCAATTAACCGAGTCACCACTAAACTTCAATAAAACTTGACTGACGTAAAACTCCAGAAGATTAAGAATAGCTAATGCAACTTAATGATAGTTTATTGTCCGTAAAAGTTACAGGAGCATCGACTTTTTATCATTTATTTTTTTTATTCCTCTCTGCCCAATTTAACCGATCAGGAGCCAAGGTCTTCTACCAAATAAGCTAATGGGGCAAAGCTAAGTTAATTTTGCGAATCTGCAGTTTTACTAAGCAGGGTAAAATGGGGATCTAATGTCTTAGAGTATAGATATCCCTTCTTTTTCTCGTGTTATTCTTTTTTCCATTGCTTGATTTTGTAAATGAGAAGGTCCTCTCTCTTGGCTACTTTGTTGTCCTTAACTATTTTTAAGGTGAAGTGGTATTCTTTTTTTTTGTTTTGTTTCTTTAACAGAATGCTTCTCGGCGATTAAAGGATTTCTTTTGTTCCAAAACATCTCCAATTACGAATATTTTTAAGGGGGAAAATTTACAAATTTTATCGGAAAAAGACAATGACGAGCTGAAAAAAATATTTTAAATTGAAATTGAGATGAGATAGTAAATCACCCTGAGGACTTCCAGAAAATTGATTAAAGAACTTACTCCAGCATCTTACTTTGTTTAAGTAGTGCGATCGCCGTAGCCTAGCGGTCGTAATCACAAACTCGTGGCTAGCTTTGTTTTCTTCGAATCGGGAATTGGAGTTCTGATACCACTAAAAACTCATCGTGAAGGACGTTAAATCGGTCACGGTCTTAAATCCTCCCTTGGTGTAATATGGAAGCTTGGAGAATGGGTCCTAAATCAGGTGTCGTCTTCGCCACTTGATATCAAATTTAAACATATGAAGTCCATGGCCAATAACCCGCGTTGAGCTTCTAAGAGCAACATTAATAAACTATAAATTTTTAACTCAGCCATCGAATCCGGGGTTCGAGTTCTGATGACTTTTAAAGACTTATTGTATAGCGGGACTGATACACGTTAAACCTATCGAAGCTAAGGATTTTCACGTTGGGATATTGCGAAACTTAAGAGAGTGGTACCCCAGCTCAAGTGTCGTTCTTGTCACTTGACCATGGGTCAAAATTACTTGGATCGTCGCCAACAACCCTTGTGTTGAGTCCGAGTGCAACATTAATAAACTATCAATTATTTAAGAATCCTCAAAAGTATGAAATTTATCGTAGGAAATAAGATATTTGATTTTTTGATAAACTATTACAATTCGATATCAGGGTTAAGACTTCATTTTTTTCAGGAATATTCGAAAATAAATTAAAAAATAAACTCAAACAAATTAACAAAAAAGAACAGTTTTTGTGTGTTTGCATTACAATGATAGTTAAAGTTTTTGAATTTTTTTTCGAAATTGACATCTATTGAGCTCAGTCACATGTATAAATTAAATAAAATAAACCCGAAAGTAACTTATAATTAAAAATAAAAAAAAAAAAAAAACAGATATATATTTAATGAATTAAAGAGATTTCATAAAATATGATTTTAATTTTTTTTATATTTTAAGATTTACTTTTTTTTAAATCGTGTAGTGAAACAGGACATTTGTTTTTCAGATTTTAATCACAGTAATTATACCCAACGGGTTCTCTATATAAGGCTTGGGCATTCTCTCAAATCCCCAGGAAAGATTGTCTACTTGAGAGTTTGTCATTTTGATTTAATTAACGCCGTACTTAGAAGTAACACCAGGGCTATTGGCAACGGACCTCGTAATTTTGAACCTCTGTCAAGTGACAAGGACGACACCTAAGCTGGCACCCCCTCTCCTAACTTCCACACCGCGCCAAAGGGAAGACTTTGGGTCCCTATAGAATTTTACTTGCATCAGCCCCGGCTACATGGCGGGTCTTTAGTGGCATCAAGGCTCGAACCTCCGACTCGACGAAAACCGCCAGCCACGAGTCCGCTGCCTTATCCACTAGATTACAGCGGGTACTTGGGATAGCTATTAAGGTTACATAACTCCTTCAAAACGCAATTTTTGGTTTACATTTCGATTTTGTTACATATTTTTGGTCTCATATTAAAATTAAATATCTCATCTTTAAAAATCTGTTTGAATTTTGTTTCTACCTTACTTAGTTGCTGAATTTTACAGCTGTTTTAATATTACTTGATTATGAATTTCTCCAACGGGAAAGAATCTATAAACTAGTTTTTTTACATTTTTCATTACAGAAAAACACAATATCACACAATGATATGCATCAATGAACCTTAAATTTTCATAACATATGTTTTTCAATAGAATATACGTAGAATAGACTATTCTTGAGATTTTATATTGAGGGGAAGATTTTTTATATTGCAATGAAGGGAAAATTGTAATGACTTTTTAAAGAAAAAATGTCAGTGTTCAGAACTCAAAATACCATAACTTCCTACGTAAGAGCTATATTATCAAGATAATAGTCTGTTCTCTCTATAAGATTATTCAACTTAGAAACGTTGTATTATTCAATTTAGAAAATGTCAATATATTTATTTTCTTTCGAGTTCGCATGTTTTGTGAAAATGTTTAATATTAGCTAATATTTGTATAAAATGTCCCTTTGACAGTAAAACTATTCACTGACAAAACTTTTCTAGATGTTTTCCTAATTTTGAAGCTTCAAAAGTTTATAAAAGATGCATTTGTAAGCAAAATTTAGGTTATTTCAAAAAAAAAATTCTTCTAAAACATACTGTTACCTGAATCGATGACCAACTATGTTCATTGAATACAATCCGATATCCTCTACACACTTTTAACTGATTCTGCGAGCCAATGTAAATAGCTATTATTTTATTCATTACAATACTCCCTTTATAATCCGGTGCACCCTGCTATTAATCCGGTGTTTTTACACAATCTAACAAACCAGGAAATTGTTTTATGCCTTCTACTTCAATGAAATAATACAGGCTATCAATACAAATTGACCTATCATTATCTCATTGACACATTTCTTGCAGTTTTAATTATTTCGTATTCATGAATTCGAAATATCGGTCAGGTAATGATAGTCAATTGACCTATCATTATCTCATTGAATGGCTAAAAACCTCTTTAACAAATACTGTACTCAATTTCAAATATTAGACTAAAAGTCTACGTCAAATTACATATTATGAAATGGCATTTTCTGTGTTATTAAATGAGGTTATTTTTAACGCTTTTATTTAACTTGCTGTTGTTCATATGTATGTCTTTTCAGTTCATAATTTGTACCTGAATTTTAATTCGCCTTCTTTCATTCAATCGAGCTGAAATTTGCAAACACGTGTAATTCCAATGACAATACCATATACTCAAGCAGTGACGGGCTTAAAGAAGGGGGTGAGGGGGCGAGCCTTACACTTAATGTCCAATTAAGTTGAAATTTCGCGCAACACACGTATAGTTCAAGTAATTATTTTCTTAGTTTTAAATTTACATACTAAAAATATTTATTGATTAGTTTTATTAACGTCGCTCTAGAAGCAACATGAGAACTTCTGACGATGGACCTCGTAATTTTGAACCTTGGTCAAGTGACTAGAACAACACTCGGGTTGGAGCCTCTCTCTCCAAAATCCCACACCATGCCAATGAGAGGACTCAAGACCTCGACAGATTTAACGTGCGTCAGCCCCGTCTACACGGCGGGTCTTCAGTGGCATCAAGGCTCGATCCCACGACTGGACGAAAACCGCCGCCTGCGAGTCTGAGACCATGATTGCTAGGCTACCGTGGCTCCATACAAAAAAAGGAACAGATAAAATACAAATAAAGAGCATTTTTAAATGAAGTATTCTTTTAGAGATGGACTGAAAGGTATTAAAATAAATTTTAAACGTAGAATAATACATAATTTATTAGACTCTGAAGAACTCAGTTTTTCTTATGATCTCATATATAAGTAAGTAGCTGTGGTACATAATTTATAAGTAATTACCTAAATGTCTTAGTTCTGTGTTTCAAGACTATAAATTATTCATTATTCTGCTTTTAAAAAATGTTTTATACCTTTTAATTTATCATTAACTAAAAGCTTGATTTAAAAGGGTTTTTTTCTTATATTTATTTCTAAATTGCTCTTTCGTTCGTCGCTGTAATGATACAACAACAAATAATATGGTTCTATGATACTTTTTTTCATCCTGTGTTTTAAAGAAGTCATTATCACTGACTGCTATTTTAATTTTCCTTTGTTTTTTCACCTTAACATTCTGGAAAACAAATTATAGAAAATTGGAGCTTACTTACTATAGAACAGAATACAGCAGAGCCTTTTCAAAGGTAGGGAATCATCTCCTCAAATAAAAAGTGTGTCAATATGCTTGAAAACAGACAAGCAATGACGTTGAACGTTAAAGAGGAGGCAAGATGGTGGATGAAAGGAAAGGAACGTGAAGTATGGTGAAGTATGGTGTTCGTAAACAAAAAGTTGTAAGACTGAGGGGCTCGACCAAAAGGAGTAGTAAAAATCGTCGGGAAACCGTATGCCACCACCTAGATTCATACACTGGCGCTAAAATGTTAAGGAAAATTAGTAAAATGCGAACACTAGTGAATGTGAGTAAATATTGGGGAATCTATTCGAAATAACTTGTGATGAATCAAGTAATAAAAGTGAAACTTTGCCATTATCCTAAATATTTCAGTCGACACCTTCATGTCCAAAACATCTGCTAATGTTGGAAAGCTGAAATACCGGATCATTCCGACAAGCTTCGTGCAATTGATGTGTGGAGGAACGTTGTTATTGACTAAACAGAACGAATGATAGAACAATGATGACAATTGGACGAGTTTTCAAAAGGAAGAAGTATTGAAATGCTCGAATCCGAATGATCGCGAACCAAACTGTTTCGAATTCTGATTGTGTCTCAGTGGGTAAACTCAAGACTGTGGCAAAGGTTTCAAGATACGGGAAATGTTATCCCACGACGAATACCAGGTCGCCCAAGAGTCACAACTATTCTCCAAGACCGATATCTGACAATAACTGCGTGACGTCAGAGGTACAGT
This sequence comes from Nephila pilipes, assembly GCA_019974015.1. Lineage (NCBI taxonomy): Eukaryota > Metazoa > Arthropoda > Arachnida > Araneae > Nephilidae > Nephila > Nephila pilipes. Next base: position 217,968 of record BMAW01127525.1, on the reverse strand, counting down.
TGTGCGGAACAACTGGGTTCAGTGCTCACAGCCGTCATAGAAGCTAGAATTTGCAAAAAAATAAAAACTGTTTACAGGATACTCAATCATATAGGTTTCTATGCCAGATGATTTTCAGCTTACATTTTTTCAATCTATGCACAAACGCGATAGCTTAAACTGGAGTTTAGAACATAAATACTGGAGTTTGGGACAATGGACCAATATGATGTTCAGTGACGAATCTCACTTTAGTCAGAGCACTGATTCTCATCGGCTAACGATACGGCAAGAATGTGAAACTCGTTTTCTTCCGGGAAACAGCACGAAGAGACATTGGTTTCCGTCAAGAGAGATCGTAATGGGGGCAGGCATCCTGATGAATAACCGAATAAACCTCTATTTATATTTCAGGCGGAGCCTGTGACTGCTAAAAGGGCCAGATATGAAGTTCTTGAGAATTATTTTTGCCTGTTTCGAAGTGCTGCCGGTCCTATTGATGGATGATAAAGCACCTTGTTACCTTGCGAGGCTGATGAATAGTATCCTTGAAACGGAAAATATCTGACGCATGACATGGCCTGCTCACCCACCTTATTTGAATCCTATCGAGCACATGTGGGATATACTATAGAAACAACTTGCCCCCCCCCCCAGCTCCATTCCTGACCTGAAAAGAACTCTTCGCGACGTTTGGAGCTCTTTGAATCCACGACTCCTCCACAATGCCATAGTAAGCGTGATAAATTGTTGTTACGTCTAGCCTGGCTGTCAGAGGTGACTACATATTTCATTTCTTTTTTACTAAGATGTGAACTCTTTTTATGGCCAGTTTTCTTTCAAACTGTTTCTTTGGATAATAAGGTGATTATTATCTTTCTTTTGCAATGTTTCCATATTTTACAAACATTTTATACTCGCACATCACGTTTCCCAATTTTCCGACTTACATTTCTTTACCTATAATTACCAATTATGTTTAACTTTTGGGCACTAATGTAAGTACATGAATGTACATGAATTTATGTGGCTTCGGAAATATAATGAAGAGAATCCATTCTTTTATATATCCTGACTGGAATATTAAATTTTACACCTCCGAAATGGTTGATACGAATTTTTCTGGAAAATAATGCCAATTAGTAGGATCTATTGGTTCTTATATAAATACCGTGATGTCATATTTAAAAAAAAAAACTATAGCAAGGTTCTATCGTGTTCCCCCCTTCAATTAATTCTTAGGGACCTTTACGTGAAAATACTCGAATCGAGAAATCTCTCTCAGTAAAAGAATTGTGATTTATGAAGATTAGAATAGAATTACTGAAGAGTAATTCATAGAAATGAGGAATGGCATTCAAATAAAGAATTTAATACGAGGGCTGATGGTCGAGAGCGAGGGAGAGGAAGTTATCTCTGAAGACTTCGGTATCATATCTACATAGTGTAAGGAACTGTAGGAGCGAACATAGAAAAGATCTACAAAGTATCAGTGAGTCGGATCCACATTTAAAGTTTTTCTAAAGACTCGAACCCGATTGGTTCATCACAGATAAGAGCCTAGTTATAATATTAAATGTCAGATTCAGACGAAAGGGTTGGAAATAAATCCGCAGGCATGATTATAGATACCTCGAGTTTTGATTCTAATAAGATACAAAATGAGTTACGGCCAGGTTTAAATTCATTGGACACTGTTTTGCTCTTAGTGACTCTTTTAATTGCTTGAAACAATAGAAGGAGAAGCATGTAGTCCTTGGGCGTTACATAGCTATGAACGTAAATATAATAATTCGAGATAAAACCAACGTTTTTATATGTGAGCAAAGTTTATTTTAAAAAAAATAATGAAATAATAGTTAAAACTGGTCGCAAATGTCTAAATATTGCATTGTTAGGCAAGTAAGAACAGTTCCCAAAACTTCAGAGATCTAGCTTGATGGGAAGTTGGTTAAATTAACAATAGAAAATTTGATGACACACTGATACACACATAGACAGACACACACCAAGTGAAATTCATAAAAACGTCAAAACTAACTAAAATTAATTAATTCATCCGGTGAATTAAATGGTTGGAATGCAGTTTAACCCAACCATCCTTAGTGACAAGAATTATTTGGCAATATTTTGCCAAATGTGGCTACCCTGGTCCGTTTTACGGACTTAACGTTCTGCCAAAAAAAAATTGCTAAGTTTAGTGCCAATTTTTGAAATCGTGCCAAGTGGTTGGGCTAAACTGCATTATTAAAGAAAATATTAGTTAAAACTTGTCGCAAATGTCTAAACATTGCATTGTTAGGCGAGTAAGAACGATTCCCAAAGTTTCAAAGCTCTATCTTGATGGAAAGTTGGTTAAATTAACGATCGAAAATTTGATGACACACACACCAAGTGAAGTACATAAAAACGTTTTAAAATGAAACTAAATTTAAATATATTTTCGAGACACTGACGAGATGTTTCACACACACGTATATATATATGAAACAGAAATCCCAACTCCGTTCGGATTACGTAGGGGAGTGGCTATAAAATATTACTCTTTTGACAAACTAAGCATTTATTCAAATGAATATTGTCATTTTGTTACAAATTTCGTTCTATTGACGGAAGCACAGTTAAGTTTTTTTTTCATACCAAAATTATGCGTTAGTTAGGAGTATTAAAATATACGTTTTATGATAATTTGATAATCAACTAAGTATGGAGTGGAGAAAAGAAACACAAAAAAGGTGACTTTGTTCCGCCCCCCCCCCGTCGATGTTTTCTTGTTCCGATAATTGCTTATTCATTACATTATACCTTTCAATCATTCTACCGTAGTGGAATCTTATAGATTACGTAACACTCATCAATTATCGTGAGATCAGGAAACACGTGGAAGATTTATTGCTTCTTTTTTAAATGAATCAATAAGGGGAAAAACAAAGAGCATACATTACCAAATGGCACAGAGCAATTGTTATGTAATGTTTACATACATCTTTAGAAAATGAAGTATGAAATTGAATTTTTTACTTTATTTTTAATTCAATGTGGAAATAAATAATGCTATGTTCAAAATAAGCAATTCTAATTATCAATCACTCTGGACAATAAATATTGCTTAAAAAACAGTGTTATTCAAAATGTTTCATCTGATTTCAGAATTTCCAATTTTTCAAGAATAAACGACGAAGAATGATATGAATACAAAGAAAAAACATGAAAGTTTTATATTGCGAGCAATAAATAGTGCTTTTGTGTTCTTCGCCTCACTGGACTCAAGAGGTTCTTCGTTTCCTTAAAACGATCTACCCTGCAGTTGTATCGGTCGCAGTGGATCAGATGACTTTTTGTTGCACAGCTGGTCATCTAAGTCAACTGATAAAGCCTTAATTTCTTCCTTTGGGTGTTTGTGAAAGATAAAATGCAAACTCTACCATTGCTTTCAAATTTTTGTGAAGTACAATCAATTACCACTGACACTTTACAAAATGTCTGGCTGAAATTTACATATCGAATTGCGTGTAACTAAATTAAGTGATTTCGAACACTTGTAAAAAAATTTCCATGTTGTTCCCTTTGCATTCATGCATTACTTATCATTCTGTGTTATTTATTTATGAAGATATGGAAGTTTGAAATCGGAGGATGCATATTTTGAATAACCTTGTATATCGATGAACGAGAAACGACGAAAAAATTTATTTCTTCCTCTTCCAAATCTTTGAGACTCTTTTAAATAAATAAGTAATCTCTTTTAAAAGATTATGAAATATTTATCTAAAAAAACTCTACAGTTTTCTTATTGTTTTAAAAATAATTACGTTCAAAAAAATATTTAAGTTTATTCAACAGAAAAATTTATTTTTTCTGTTGAATAAACTGAAATATTTTGAGGTTTCTGAAGCAACAATAAAAGTAAAATAAACAAATATAAAATATTTACATAAATTAAACTTTGTTTTTCGATGATCCACATATATCACCAGATTCTGATGTCAGATTTTATTGGTTCTTAAAGGTTGCATTTTCAGCTTTTTCATATGAAATCATTACATATTTCTGTATGTATCACCATTCCATTTTATCTTTTACTAACGAAATTCGATCATAAAGAACTCAACGAAACTCATTAATGTGTCCATCAGAAAAATTCAGCTAAGCACAAACATTTAGCTTCCAGTTATTGCTCAGTAGACCATTTTAAGGAAACGATTACAGAAAAACTTGTGTCACTCCTATCTTTCAACTTGACAGCCAATTAGAGGTGTCGGCACGGAAAGAATTTTTCGCCTCTTACACTCATTGGTGGGGAGGAAAAAAAAGGAAGAAGGAATACGAGATTCTAAGAAAACCAATATCTGATATGGTCCAATCCACACCATTTTTTTTCTTCTGGTCAGAATGTGTCAATGTTGAAATTCTTGTGAATCTTCCATATCAGAGAAGAAATACACAATTCAGTAAGGTATATATAATATCATATTACAACGAAATACACAATGAGACCTCGCTAACTTGTGGTTTGATCACCGCCGAATCCGCTTAACTCGCGCTTTCATCATGACCTTCTTTTTTATGAGATTCGGATTAACTTTTCTACAGATGACGTCAAGACTTCCTGTTAAGAACAGGCATTAATATCTTTGCTTTTTCTTTCTATTTTACAGATCGTGGAATAAACATGTCATTGAGTTTTAATTTGCACAATAGAAAACTTAAATTCCGAATGAGAGAAACATAAGAAATGAATGTCAAATGGTGCTTGCGCACTCAAAAAAGGATCAAAGATGAAGTGCAGGAAAAAATGAGAAATCTGTTACGAAACAAGAACCCGCAAGAGTCCTGATCGTAAAGAGCAGATGGTGACTTTCGTCCCAAAAGAAAGGAGATAAAAGTCCGATGAAATGGAAATATACATAAGATTGTTTTTGAGACGGGTCTTTTGAAAGTTTGAAGTTAAGACGATGTTGACGCTTTCAATTCTTTTTTTTTATTTATTTGAATGCTTTGATTGGATATGAGTCACCATTTGTCGGAAATTAATATTTCCAGTTTGAGGGTGGGGTTCTAAAGTTTATTTTCAAGTACAGCTAATCTCATGGTCAATAAGATCAGCTATGTGTTCTACCATATTTACTGGTCAAATTTTAAGAGTTCTAAAGATTATTTTTTCTTGTATAAGTAATTTCCTTTGGAACGAAAAATAACATCTAAAGAGTAGACAGTAACGCAGAAAATTCATATCAGTATTTGAATTTATATTATCGCTCAATTTATATTAAAACTGTTACCTGCGGTTTAGTTACTCTGGACTTTGGCTACCAGTTAACAAAGTGTGACTGTATATTTTACTTTGGTTCTGTACGACTGTTATTTTCGTTTATTTTCTTTTAAATTCCTTAGCCTAACGCAGAAAAAAAAAATATCTTGAAATAATGTGCATAGAAATTTATAAAGATATTTCAGCGTAAGTTAAGCAACCTAATATAGCAGGGTTTTTTTTTTTTTTTTTTTTTTTTTTTACTTTTGTTTTTTTTTTTTTTTTTTTATTTATTGAGATAGTATTGACGAAGAAAAAATAATTTAATGCATATTAATATGCAAAAATTTTTATGATAGTTTATTTAATAAATGTATCTCCTGATTATAATAGTATAATAATATATTTCCTATTTTTTTTTTGAGGCGCGTAACCTTCTTTTTTTCCTAACACTTCTTTTTACCTTGCACTGCTTATCAGTTTGACACAAATATTTTCATCCATTGTTGACCCTCTTTTCGACTAGCTAGGACCTAGAAATTTTTCACACAAGCTCCATTTGGAAGGCAATATTCAATTATAAAACTACACATAAAAAATATTAAAATAAACTTAAAAGGTTTTTTTCGTTGAATATTTGTTTTAAAGTAAAATAATTTGTGTACTACTTTTTTTAAACTTTTAATAATACATTCAAAGGAATATAAATTATAATCAATGCCCTCTTTTGCTGTTCCAAAGTGAATTATTTTTAAGGGAATGGAAATTAGCACCAATGACCACACATTGCTCTAATGCATCTTGTGTTAAATTTTTTAAGACTTCTGTAGAAGAATTTAAAAAAAAAAAAATCGCAGTCCGTTATGCAAGACTATCTCTGATAATTTCAGTATTATCATGTTTTCTTGTTGATCAAAGTCTTAGCTCAACTATGAGAACAATTGAAAATTCCTCTTGACGTATTTATCCCATTGAAATTTGAGCTTCACGTCATCTTGTTTTGTAACTACACTTTACAAATTTTAGAGGCCCTTGGATTTTATCCAGAGATCTATTTTTTAACGCGTTTGGAGAGTTACTCAATTTGGAATGTATACAAAAAAATTCTGAAACCGTTCTGCATTTACATTGCAATTCTCGCATAAAGAATACACCCACTTATTATCTGTCAGTTGAATAAACGGTTTTATAAATTTTTTAAGAATTTCATTTAGGTTAAAATGCAGTATCGGATGCCTCTTGGCAATATTGGTGAAAAAGTTGGCGAATTGTAAAATAGATCGGCATAATGGTGATATGTAAGAAATGAGGTATAAAAAATAAATAGTAAATCAAAACAGGATTCTGGTGATGAAAATTGAAAATGCATATGTTATTAAAAGGGAATGTTATTATAATAATATTTTTATAAAACAATTTATGTTATATAATTTTAAACAAATATGATTATAAATATATGTACATAAAAATATATTAATAATGAATATCAAGATATATAATTCTAAATAATTACAGTAGTACATTATAATTAATTATTGTAATTAATTAAATTAATTAATTATATGAATTAATTATAATTAATTATATGAATTGTATGAATTATAATTAATTATATGAATTAATTATAATTAATTATATGAATTGTATGAATTATAATTAATTATATGAATAATAATTAATTATATGAATTATATGAATTATAATTATTTATATGAATTATATGAATTATAATTAATTATATGAATTATAATTATTTATATGAATTATATGAATTATAATTAATTATATGAATTATAATTAATTATATGAATTATAATTAATTATAATTAATAATATAAATTATAATTAATTATATGAATTATATGAATTATTATTAATTATATGAATTAAAGAAATATGTGCTACATATTGTACTGGTAATGCAATAATATTTATACTAGAAAAATTTAATCTTTTAGAATAGTTCTGTAACGACAGCTCTTCATTATTCAGTTCATCCCTATCATTCCTTTCAATTAAATAGATAATAACCAATGACCTCCAATTGAAAATACTCAAAAGTAAGGTAAAATATTTTATTTATGAATGAAGCATATATAAAGTTGCTCTCTCTCTCGAAGTAATTATACTTACCTCAACAATCCAAAATTAGGATTTAATCATGAAATCTTAGCTAACCAAATCACTTTTTCTGATTTCAGCAACTTCACACGAACAGTTTATTCTAATCTTAATATTTTAACTAGAATTCCCTTCAACCCACAAAATTTATTGAAGAGCTTCATTCCAAATTATAAAATCTCTAATAAGCCGTTATCCTCAATCTCTCTTCATTTCTACTTCATTTTTATGTCGCAATCTCTAATTCACTTCTATCTTCATCTAATTTATCTAATCACGTTTCATTTCGGTTGGAAATAAATATTAATATTATGCAATTCAAATTATTGTAAATTCCTCGAGGTTAGTGAAGAGAAAATGGCGAATAGACCATCATCACAGTTCCTCAAAAGTTAGATGCAAAAAGGTCTTTGTAAACTGAATATCACTACTGCTAATCGAGCATTTCAACTTCTGAAAGATTAAATCTTTATCCATACACCGCTGTGAAATATGTATTTTACTCTTTCGCTCCAAATCAAGACATTCTTAAAAACAATTAGAAAACAATCTAGTGTGTTCTGCTATTGGAAAGAACGAAAAACGATTTTTTTTAAGAAAATGATTAAAAAACTCTTCAGCCACTTTTAACGAATTGCAATCTAGAAAAGAAAACACGTAATTTATGAACAAATTTCGCAAAATAAAAGATATCGGGATTACCAAAAACTGATTCGCCAGATTGAAATCGTTATCACATCAAAAATTCGCCAAGAGGCACTCAATACACTTTAACCGAATTGTTTTTCTATAAGGTAGCAAAAAGGAGTTTTCAATGCGTTTTGAAGAATAGATTTTTCCGGGTTTATTCATGTTTTGAAAGTGTACAAAAATGCATTCAGTCTGAGTGTTAGGGAATTAAATTATTCAAAACCACACTCAAATTTTCGCAATTTCTAGTCATTTAAGAGTCCAAAATTCAGAATACATAAAGTGACACGTTGAACATTGTTATATATTTAACTTTACAATCCTCTACAGTTAAAATTCTGAATAAAAAATAAATTCTTGATAATTTTATTGCAGTTCTTTGTAATATAAGAGTCACAAACTCAGAAGAAAGAAAAGGAGGTATTAAATAGTTATATATTTAATTTATATTCCTTTAAAGTTAAGATTCTGAATAAAAATTTATTTAAAAATTAATTCCATTAAAAGAATCACCAAAAAGTGCCAAATATTAAATTTCAAAAATTATTTTTTTAGATAGGATATCATGAAAAAAAAGCGGTTCACAGAAACACGACAAATTATTTATAATGTAAGTGTAATATCTGAGATAAATACCATGATTAAAAGAATCCCAATGCAAATTGAAACACAGATCGTCTACTTTCAAGGAATGGAGGGAAGGAACGAGTCATTATTAAATATTTTTTATTCGTACTCTAAGATAAGGATTTCAAACTCATTTCAAGTCACAGCTTAGTATCATATAAGAAAAAGTGCCCGCAGGTCGTATGCATGTACCTATGTTTCCGAAAGCAGTTAGGTTTCGTAAACTCACGGTTCGTTAACACGCGAGTCCTCTTAACTCGCAGTTTTATCATGGCTTTCTTTTTAATGGGTTTTCTTTAACTCACATTGTAACTTTGTCTAGGTCAAAAGTTTAAAAACTTTTTTTCTCCCGTTTTAAATCACTCAATTGAACTGAAATTTTCTATACACGATTGTTTCGGATGACAATACGATAATTTATCTATAATTAATAAAATTAATTGATTAAAACTAATTATTTACGGAATTAAATTTTACGCCAAATTTCGCGCCAAGTCGACAAATGGTCATCAAATCCGTCACAACAATAAAAAATGTTACAAATAGATATATGCAACGTTGCTCGCTCACACTGTGCATTTGGTTTCAAAATGTGTCGACAGTTTTTAATGCATTTTGAATTATTTTGCTTCTTTTGAAAGTCAATATTCGCTCACATTACAATGCTTGATTGAATTTAAAAAAATTACTCGTATTTATTTTAAATGGTACATTTAACAAACGTCAAATAATAAAATAAATTATTGAAACTAATTATTGAATAAATTCAATTCGATTCAACGTTCCCTTTTGCTCTTAAAATTTAAGATATGAAAAAACTATGAAAGTGTGAAGTTTGAAAGAAAACCCATGTTTAAAAAATTTGTTTTTTACCGGTGTGTTGTTATGAGATTCAGATTACTGATAAGGTCAAAACTTCCTGTTAAGAGCACACATTAATACCTTTTTATTTTCTTTCTATTTTATAGGTTTTGGAATGAACATTCTATGGAAATCCAATCTGAAATAGCGAACATGCTCCGAAGGAGAGAAATTAGAAACAGTAGAAAGAAATGTTAATAGGTGGCTGCGTACATAAAATCAAGCAAAAAGAAAGAGCAGGAATAGAGTAAAATTCTTTTATGAAACGAAAACTCTCAATACCACTGATTGTAAAGTGCAGGCGTTAAATTTCGTCACACACAAAAATAAATAAATAAATAAATAAGATAGAAATCCGGTCAAGCGGGAATGATCAAAACGTTATCTTTGAGACATATCCCATTCAAAGGTTTGGGTCCAAGAGAGTATCGATTATTTTAATCCTCATTTTTTTTTTTTTTTTTTTTTTTTTTTTTTTTGTATTGGATATGAATCTACATTTCTCGAAAAGTGAAAGGTTCCAATTTAGATTTTTTTGTATAAGTTGGTTTTCAAGATGTCGCTATTTTATTTATAGATGCGGATAATTAAGAGCCCATAAAGACATTTTATAGTTAATTAACAATTAAAAATTAAAATGTGATATATATAGAGTGGCGAATCCTTAAGAAATCGACAGTGGAACACGAAATTGACAGGAAGGAGGTATACAATTTTGATTTTTACTTTAAAATGTTCATAAGACTTAACCGTGCTTGTTTATTTCGTTTTATTATTATTCGTACTTATTTGGTCAATGTAAAAAAAAAAAACACTAAATATCAATTCCAGAATCAAATTCAAACTGAGATCTAAAAATCATACAGTACTATACATAGTTTGGTGATTGTAAATAAATAAGTTATGAAGGATGTGGAGTAACAATGGCTAGACAGTTTGACCCTGTGCTTGGACACAACAAACAACTTCGAAATGGAATAAGAAAATAAATATTTTTAAAATTTTTTACTGGATTTCCTGTTCAAGTATCTTATTTGTGTATCTGAGGAATAATGCTGGTTCCCCATACGTCCATCCTTATTTCCTGATACAATTCCAATAAATCTTTCAATTTATTCGATCACGCATTCTCTAAATTTGTTAGTTCAGCTTTTTAACACACACACACACACACACACATATATAAATACATACGTAACTGAGGCCAGCATAACAT
>BMAW01127525.1:156807-206883 GCA_019974015.1 Nephila pilipes | reverse complement strand
GTGTGTGTGTGTGTGTGTGTGTGTGTGTATAAATTATTTTATTTTGAATGATATTTACCTTTCAGTTCCTTTGGGAGAGCAACTTCGCGCGAACACAATCCTCCCTTTAATTTTAAACTAATTTAAATTTCTCCTTCTCTCCTTTCATCCATCTCGTTCCCGTGATGCGGAAGCTTGAAGAGGGATGTGCCTGCTCAGGTGTTGTCCGAGGTTCGTCGCCAGTAGCGTCCGTATTGCTTATAAGTGCGACGCTAAAAATCAGTTAAACAACTCTAAGCAGTGTTTGATGACTATTCCGTATAAAACTTATTCGAATATGCCTTTTCTTCTAAACTTTATCAACTTTCCTAAAATAATTAATATTGCTTTGTTGATTGTTTCTTGTTTATAAGAATTCAGGTCTGAAAATAAGTTTTAATATAATGTTAAATTTCCAACTAATTTTTTTGTTTTAGTTATATATGTATGAGCTAGTCTTCTTGAACTTTCAAACATGAACTTATCTTTAAACTTCATTATAAGTCTTCTAGTAAATGAAAAAAAAAAATTGTTCGTCAAAAAGAAGCAGGTTTTCGAGGCTGTGCAATGTACAATTCTCATAATAGCTCTAAAACTATTGACAAGAAAAGGAGCCCTTCACACACACGCGCAAAAGAACACCTGGAGATAATGAAATATTATTTCAATGCATTTTTTTTTTTCCTTTTGAGTTCAATGAGCAAGCCGGCACTATTTTATTCAGATTAAATGATACTAGACCTTTCTTCAGGTAGGAAAAAAAAAATAACTAACTTATACCATCTCCACAAATCACAAAAATTTGTTAGACTTTCACTTTTGTATGTTAATTTTCATTAGTTCTTCCTCTAAAACATTCTTATAAAATGTCTGTGCCTAATTTTTGAACGGGCATTTAATAATACAAATAACTAATTTTCAAAAATTTCCTATGTTCTAGTTTCTATGTAATTAAATACATACACACCACATTATTGAACAAAATAAGCATAGAATTAAACAGAAAAAATACACAAAAATACATCATTATGCATCTGCTGTCGTGTTCAGTTGGATAATTAAATAGTGGACTGCATTGGCTTTAAATAATTTTATTAGCAACAAAAACTTACGATTTAGGTATTACTGAAATAAAATTTAAAGGATTAACGTACAAGGATTCTCGTAACAGAGATAATTTTCCCTGACTCATAGATGTCCTTTTGCAAATGCGACTCGATCGAGAATGACGGGAAACAAAAGCGAATTCGCTTTGCGATAACCAAGACCATTGACCTTCAAGATTTCCTGTCGGGAAAGGTCATTAAAAGCCCCACCAAACAGAGGGAGAAGAGAAAGTTCACCCTGTGCTGAAAGGGGTGCGAAAGTGCACAGCCAATAAGGAAACGCTTGTGGCTGGATCAACATCCATGAAATAACATTAAAACTGTGCAAACTTGGCTTTTATATTTTGCTAATTAACGCGTTATTTAATAACATTATTATACTTTTTTCAAAAAATTAAAATTTATACATAATTGTTATATCATTATATTCAGTATATATTTAATGTATTTAAAAATTGCTGGGATCCACCACCACACTGGATATCAACCAAAATAACTTTTCGAGCTATTTTTTTGGGCAGCTTCCATACAAATTGGGGCCGCGGTAACCCAGTGGTCATGGTGCGATCAGGCGTCTGGTGTTCTTTCGGTCGAGTCGCAGGTGCGAGTCTGATGCCACTGAACACCCATTGTACAGCGGAACTGATGCCCATTAAATCAGTCGAGGACCCAAGTCCTCCTGTTGGCGTAGTGTGAATGACTATAGAGAGGTGCCAGCTTAGATGTCCTCGTCACAAGATCGAGGTTCAAAATGATGAGATCCTTTGGTAATGGACCTCATGTTGTTCTGAGTGTCATATTAATTAAAACAATCAATCCGTAAAAATTGATTACTTTTATTTTGTAACAGTAGATAGATTGAAGATGCAATTCAGAAAAAATAATTCAGATATGTTAACGATTTTTGAAATAAATCATTGCCATAAATATTGTATGGCGTTTGGACATTCCATCCATTGAATGCAAGCAATTTCATCAAATAAACATTGATCAGGATGTTGAGGCTGTCGGCTCACATACATACAAGTCATGGCCGCAAACATTTAAGCAAGGAAATCACCGCAACCGAAAAGAAAACATTTTCTGCGACTATCGACAATGTTCTCGAATTTATATTAAAGTTAATTTATACCAATACTAGTATATGATTTTAAATCTTGAAATGAATGAAATGATGATTTGCTAATTCCTTTCATTGAGATTGTTTTTATATCCATTACAGACCGTGTTTTAGAAATTTTAATTAACCATTCAGCACAGAAAGCTAAATATGCGTTTCCTATGACTAATAGCGAAAAATTGGTACATGAAGCTGGTTAACATCCTTTAATTGCATTTAACTACTTGCGATAAGTGATAGTCCACCACATTCGCAGGCTGTTTTATTGCTGAGAGTCCTGTATGTAAATTTCGATCAACTTGTAAAGTTGATAAATTTCTCTGGAATCGATGTTAAGAAGTAAGTTAAGGACCACTGTCTTTTTCACTTAAAGCTCTGTAACGAGTTCCTACTCGCATTTTCCCTCAACTGACCTTTAGATCCCCATTACTACGATGTTTGGTATGAGAACTTCGTCTTGTGAAAGAACCGTGTCTTATGTAAAATAGCTGTACTATACAAGAAGTATTGTGAATGAGATAGAGAGAATGGAGGTAAAATAAAGAAAAAGAGATTGGAGGTAATAGATAAATATATATTAGATGCAATAGAAGACAAAAAAAATTAGCATGTTTGACAGGCACACTATATTAGTGTGAACAACCACGAGAAGATATTCTGAAGAGTGACTCGGATCCAGTTGCTAGAAGTCTACTGAACTCGGATCCAATTAAATAAAGATAGCTGTTTGGACTTATTAAGATAAGTAGAATTCTCCATTATAATATTTAGTTAATTTCCTGATCATTAATATATTTTAATTTTTTTTGTTCTAAGAATCAATTAACAAGTTAAAAATATTCGTCTATTTATTATTGCAACATATATGGTTTTTAATATTAAAAACGATGCCAGTTTGTTACACTGTTTAGTATGAATTCGTAGATGACGTATCACTACAGGAATTAACGATTTCTCTCAAGTTGTTCGAGGTCATTTCAACACATAATCAATACGGAAAGGGAAACAAATTAAGGAAATTTAACTTCCATTTTAAATTATTTGTTAATTTTAATGAATATTTTTTAACGAACAAGTTGTGATTTCCTGGCTTTGTACCTAGCATTTGAATCGTGATTTGCTCCATAAAATTCACTTGAAGTTCAATCACCAAGTACATAATCGAAACTCAGTCGATCATATCCTTAATTTATTTGCATTCTTCTTGATAGATTAATCAAGAATCAAAATGCTGATCCCTACTGTAAAGCAAATTCCTCACGCGTTCACTGCAAAAATTCTGCCGTGAAGCTGAGAGGTAGTCACCGGGTAATTCCGGCTCTCTCCCGGAAGTGAGAGGCAGTACACCCGCTTGCTTTTTCGTACGCTGGTTAGCAACTACAAACTTGGTAGCTAATTCTTACCCTACCCCCTTTAGTATTCTTTATCTTCTCTTTCCTTTTTATTTTTATTGATTATGCAAACACACAATTTCTTATTCTCTAAATTCAATAGTTTTCATCTAGATGTATTTACTAGCTATAGGGAAGGTACTCTGTAACGTTGTACATTTTCGGCCTTGAACCTTTTACAAAAGTTAATCAGAAATACATACTTATTAGTTACTATTAAAGAAGGTCCGAGTCTGGAAATAATCCAACATTTATACCAGAGTTAACAGATTTAATTTCTTAAGTAAAACCTTTCAACCTCCCTCTCTTTCTCTTTTTTTCGTAGCCACAGTATCATAGTGGACATGGTTGCGAACTCGTGTCTGGCGTTATTTCTGTCTAGTTATGGGTTCGAGCCCAGATACTTTCAAGTATCCGTCTTGTAGCTGAGTGGATGCACGTTAAATTTGCTGAGGATCCAAGTCCACCGGTTGGTGTGATGTGAGAAATGCCAGCTCAGATATCGTCTTGCTCACTTCACCGAGTCTCAAAATTACGAGGTCCGTCCCCGTTAGCCCTTGGATTGTTTCTAAGTGCGACGTTTAAAACAATCAATCAATCAATTTTGATGCTTCGAAGGATGGACATTTTACCGCAAGATCGAGAAATGATTTTCAACCCTGTGATATGGGAGGAGGTCTGTTTATCTTGAGCGAGGGGGTTGGCTTAAACTATCGATCTGTCTTCCATGACATTGAAGTTTGGAGTGGGAGGTGCCAGCTAAGGTATTGCCCTCGTCACTCTATTGAGATTCAAAATGAAGAGGACCGCTGACAATACCCTTTGTCTTGCTTCCAAATGGAACGTTAATAAACAATCAGTCAATATATCTCTTTTCCTCTGTACTCTTCTTACATTTAACCCTTCGCAGTAATTGCTGAATCCTCCAACCTCATGTCCGCTAACTCTCCTTTTCACAACACTTCAATTGATACTTTAACAATGATTTACATAATTCTCTTGTCGAGGCTCTAGAATCTAACTACGTCTTAGAAATGATGATAAAGGCAGTTGAAAAAAAATCGCTTAACCCGATACAAAATAAACTCTTTATGGGTATTCCTTACACAACATCGATAATTACAGAAAATAAATTAATAATGTTTTTCACTTCAAATCGTACTGATAGCGTGGATACTGTTTCACTGCTATAATGAGTACTGCAATGCTTCCATATTATTATTCTCTACTGTCCTTATTTATAATTTATTTAGTTACTATTCATAATCACACAAATATAACAACCAAAGAATGTGGAGACAGATGATTACTCTTATCAGTTAACTGATATTTCTTAAGTCTTAAATATATTTTCTCTGTCTTCTAACCCTCACCGCGTTTATAATCTAATCTAAAATAAACTGTGATAATCAGTGTAACCAGCATACTCTAATCCGTGGGATTTAACTTATAATGACATGCCATTCGAGCTATTCAGTTAGCTATTTCTCGTTCCAAAATGACCCGGATCTATGTTCGATAACAATCTACACGCCGGTCAACTCTGGCTACTCACTATCAATCACAATCCTCTAACCGCAACTCGCACCTCTGACTTGCGACTCTTATATTCAAATTTGGCTTCGCTCATATGAATACATTTCTTCTACTCAATTCATTGCATTTCAAATTCCTTGTATAAATTCATTTCATTTGGTTGGGTCGAGGTTTTATCTAATGAAATTTGCTTTATAAAAAGCCCTCAAAGATAGTGAAGAGAAATATCGCCAATAGCCAGCCCAACGTACTACACGATGCGTGAAAACAAACGCATCCAGGATGAACGAAGCTACCAGCATTTCCGTTTTACCTAATTTACAAAGTAAACACCTGCAAATGCGTGGGTTTGGCATATTATATGCGTTCATTACACATTTGTAAGTACTGCTCATCAAACATAAAAACACGTAGACACATGTGTCCTCTTCCCTCCAGCTGTCAAAATTTCATGCAAAATAACGTACATGAACAGGAAATCCCAACCAAATTTAAAAGTATTTATTTTGTTGTTTTTTCTCGAAGTTCTTTGATGCGTACAAGTAAAACCCTGAGCTATCTATAGAACTGTAAGCTTTTAGTTCTCAGTTTGAATTTGATTTTTGAGTTATTATTTAGTTTATTTTCAGATTAGGGTTTTAGTAAACATGAATAATAAACGAAATAAAATACTGGGTGGTTCTAATGTACTTGTATTTAAAGACAGATGGCATCATTATGATAAATTGTTGATGCCATTGGGTGCTCTCACTTGTTAAAGGGAGCCGAAAAAAAATTGACATTGATTCATTGGTTAGTTTCGATTTAATAGTCATTTTCTGCCAAATCAAAATGTAATTGCAGTCGCGTCGAATTGTCACAGTTAAAAAGACCTCAATTCATTATGCTACTAAAATCAAGCAAAAATCATAACATTAGGTTGTTTCCAATGAATCTTCTCCAAAGAAGACGAGTTACGGAGACTTAGACAACTATCTAGTGAGTCATGATGCTTTCTAAAAGCAAAACCATTTTCAATGCTACGAGGATCCTCTCCAGGAATTTCTAAAGACTTATTGAACGACCCTCGTATCCCAGTTAAGTCTTACAAACGTTTTAAAGAACATAACAATTGTATCCCTTCCCACCTGTCGATTTTGTGCTCCCAGTGTCGATTTTTTTCTAGATTCGCCTCTGAATATGCACATACTCAAAAATGTTACCACAATACTACACACACACACACACACACACACACATATATATATATATATATATATATATATATATATAATTCATTTTCCTTTGCTTAGTTTTTTCGATATGGGTTCATGTAATAAATGTATTTAAAATAAGTCTAATAAGAAGCATAATGAAGGGCAAGTTCAACAACAAGAATAATTAAAAATAATAAGAAAGAAAGAGAATAAAGGTACAAAGCGAAATTTATGTATCAAAACAAAACTACCGCGTTATATTGAAACAACTCTGAGAATAGGAAACTCTTAATGGAGTCGTATTATAACATGGATAGTTGGTTATTTTCAAATCCTGTTGGGATTTCTAAAAAAAAAAAAAATTGTGTCACAAAAGTTCAATTTTTTTTTTTAAATTTCTTATTTCAATCTGAGTTTAGCTGAAGCTATTTTATTATTATAGATTTTCTTTCCCAAATAATGCCTGGTCCATTTTGATACGTTGGAAATATAGAATATTATAAACAGAATACGAAAGTCAAAATCGGTTCCATAAAATTTTGCTCTCTTTCCCCTACACCCAAATAAAGAATGAATCCTTCAGCAAGAAATCTCTTAAATATTAATTTAATTCAGGCACATTAAAATATGAGTATTTAATTTGCAGCTCTCGAAAAAAATAACAAACACGCTTAAGGGTACCAGGATATCGGCGGAATTCTGGAACATTTAATCTGAAACTCCTTGCTTTCGTGATATATATCTTTGCAAATTATTAGGAGTTTAAATTTTTTATGTGCCTAATACTGATTTTTCAATCCCTCTATCGAACTATAAAAGCAATTTTTTCGTCATAAGTATTTTTTCCCACTCTTATTTGAATATGGACATGTTTTGCGAGATATATTTGCATTTGGGTACCATTTTTAAAAATAATATTCCATAAATATGCAAAATGTTTTACTCGTCATATAATAAACTATACACAAAATATAGTGAACCTATTTTTATGATGATATTATTATATACTTTCCTTGAAAAGATGATAGAACTTCGTAATTTTGGATATTAAATTTTTTTCCCCTTTTCACACACAAAATTATTTCTTAAAAATTAGGTATTATTTAGAGAAAAAATATTTTAGTTTCATTATATACATATGTACCTTATATGGAAGCATAAAAAGTATGGAACCATATTGCGTTATAGTTTTCTTTAAAATTGTACGTAAATGCAAATATATCTCGCAAAACATGTCCATATTAAAATGAGAGTGGAAAAAGATCTTTATGACGAAAAAATTACTTTTATAGTTCGATAAGAGAGATTGAAATATCATTATTAGGTACACAAAAAAAATCTAAGCAAAGAAATAGCAAAGATATATATCACAAAAACAAGGAGTCTTAGATTTAATGTTCCAAAATCTCTTAGATATCCTGGTACTCTTTAGTTTTTGTAGAAAAAGTATAGAGAAAAAAAGGATTGATTTTTCTAAAAGGAAATATTAAGAAGAGTGAATTGCGCAGATGTTTGCCGAACCAGCATAAATCCATGCGCAGGTGTTCATAACATACCAGATTGTATTGACTCAGTTTTATTACATACGCTTCCGCAAAAATATGTAAATTGACTTTTTTTTTTTTTGTTTCTTTGTTTGCTAATGTTTCCGGTTGCTTGCTACAGTTGATTGAAAGACCTATTTAACGTAGACAAATATCTCGTAATTTTGATCTCTTCTCAGATAATACAGACGACATCTGTTTGCGGGTACATCTTGCCATAATATTCTGCGCTTGTTGATTTTGATATTTCTAATCCATTCATATTTTTCAACTGGTAATTAATTGAAGAATGGAACTACACCGTGAGATGTTCAAACGGTTCCACAAATGTTTCCGATCAAATATTAAAAATAATTTAAAAATTGTTTTCTAACTTAATTTCTATTTATGAGTTGACAAAACGTTGAAAAAAAAAAAGAAAGAAAGAAACTTTCACTCCTTGGTGTTCCGGTATTGTTATTATAATTATACACTTCCCAGAATAACAGTTTTACATAAATAATTTTATTGTATTTAAAGTATCATACAAATTAGCACACATTATGAATGTTTATTAACGTCAGACTAAGAAGCAACACGATGGCTATAAGTGACAAGGAAGAAATCTGACCTGATAGGGAGAGAGAGAAAGGGTAACTTCCCTCTTCAGAAATCCACCCTACGCCAAGGAAGGACTAGGGACTTCGGCCAGATTTAACGTGCCTCAGCCTCGCTACACGACAGATGTTTTGTGGCATCAGGGCTTGAACTCACGACTCGATGTGAAAAAAACGCCGGTTGCGAGTCCTCGGCCATGACCACACTGCTACCGAAGCTTCACAGAAAATAAAATGCTGTAGGTGTATATCTGTGTGTGTAGCATTTCTACAAGTGTGATATCATGAACGTTCCCCTAGAAAATATTCGAAATTAATAACAAATAAAAAGCAAAAAGATGTTTTTTTAAAAAATTTATCATTATTGAATTTTAAGAGAGCAATAATTTTATCATTCCTTTAAACATAATTAAAATATTTCACGAAATAGCAATTAATGTCCTTAATTTGTCTTGTTGCTTAACTTTCGCAGCATTTTAACTAATAAATTTCAGTATAATAGGAGCCAATATGTCCGCGTTAATAGATTTAATTACAAATAAATTTATAAAGTTTAGAATAATAAACAATGCTGAGGAACTCTAAACATAGATCATATATAAAATGAAACTTTTTCAAGGTGCAATCGCATTTCGAGATTTTTTTTTCAAGAAATTCATTTAAAATGCAATTACGAACCTATTAAGAAATCTTGCACTGTATTCAATTCTTATAACTTAAAATTCGCATTTTTTTTTTTTTTTTTTTTTTTTTTTTTGTAATTGGAAAGCGTGAAAGTGCGTGATTTTTCGCTTGTGTATTCTAGAAATACTGAAGTGATTTGCCATCTTCCAAGAAAGTATAATACAATAGAATATTTGTTTTAACTGACATACAGAAGAGCTTAAATGAAAAGTTTTAAATGAAAAAGTAATATTAATTACTTCTGATCAAATTAATGAAACACATTTTTTTTTTTTTTGCCATAAAAGTTATGTAGATAAATTGGGAGTTTTTGTGATTGCTTTTAAGATGCTACCTAAATTCTTGTTAAAAACAATTTTACTAATTAGAGTACCCAAATTTTTTTGATACCTTCTAAATAAAAAAAATGTTTTGAAAAATTCCTAACATCTTTCTATTCGTATTATCAAAATTTCAGTACATAGGACATAAAAAGGCGAAGCAGCAAATGAACCATAAGAATATTGTAAAAAAAGCATTTAACTTAATGAAAGATCTGGTATCGAGTATTTACATTAAAATGGTATTAAGTTTTTTTAGCATTCAAAAAGGAACACAGCGCTTTTATTAAAATTAATTAATTTATAGAGAATCATATTTAATAAAAATTAACCAAGCAATCAGTTAAAAGAAAGCCAAAAAAAAAAAAAAAAAAAAGAATGGGGATAAACGTAACCAAACCAGAATACACGTATGTATAATTTTCTTTTCAAAAAACTGCTGTTATTATACCTTTCATAAACCAAGATAATGAAACAAAAAAAATACTGGAAAGAAAAACTTTAGATAATTTTTCAATTGTTTGATAAGCTCTATCTGGGTAATAAATATTGTCGCGTAGATGTGGAAGAGAAGGTTGAATTGAAGACACACACACAATAGATATTCGAGTAACGTGGTTTATTAACAAACTGAGAGCATCTACACATATGACCGAGAACTTCCCCACTAACTGAGAATATGTCTTTATACATCACAATGGAATATTCCAGAGCACTACTCTAAAGAATATTTCGGAAAGTCTTGGAAATTACATACATTAAAAAAAAAAAAAAAAGAAAGAAATACAGAGAACAGTATCAAAAAACTTTTACATAAGCTTTCTATGTTACCATCACTTGTTTTTCAACGCGGGAACTCTCGACCTGGAAACGAGACCTCTCCTCTCTCGACCTCTTGATATTTTCACTCTTCATGGCAATATTAATCATAAAAAATTTTTAAGAAATAAATAAATAAAAAGTCAGATTACAATATAAACATCATTTCAAAAAAATAAATTCCTTTATGAAATGATAACAATAAATAGACTATAAAAATGTCGATATTTAACATTAAAAATAGATTAATGAGAACGTGTTAAAATGGGTAATCTGTTAAATGATAATTTACATCTACATTTCAAGGGGATTTCAATTTATGATTTAAAAATGTAATGATCTTACAAAGAAAAATATATGGGATTCATAAAACTTTGATTTGTTTTGTTTGAATTAATTTTACATAATGGAATGCGTCGGTGACAGACATCATAATTTAAATCAAGTTACACGTACGATACCTAATGAAGTAGCTTATTCACTTCTTTCCATTCTGTACTTCAAGAGGAATTTGAGGCACATTTGGATTTAATGTGTAATAAGTCTCATCAAGAACTCTTGATCTTTGACAACTAGGCTTTTGTTCCTTTAACCCTAACTTCTGTAAGAAATAAATTTGATCTAAATCTATAAAATAATTTAAGGTGAATTGAAAAAAATTGTTACTGTAGAAGCCCGATCCATCATTTTTCCTGGAGTGCGTAAAAAAAAACGATGAATGCGATTTAAAGTCAAAACACGAAGAAGACAATGTTTATGCATTAATACACCTAATGTATACAGTGTACTATTAAATACTAATTTATTACTGACCAAACTGTAAAAGAAATAAATCGAATATGTAAAAAAATCCGCGATATTCATTTTTTAAGAAAATCCATAATTTTATGCTCGGTTTTGCGTTCATTTTTTAAAAATTAAACAGCAAATTTTCAAGATATACAACATTTTTCTGGTCCTTTTCTGTAATTTCATGTGCGTGTATAAAAGTTCGTATTGTTTCAAATGCCGTAATTGCGTCAGACAGACTTGGCATTGGAGTAGACTCAGCCTCATCGACATGAGCCTTATCTTCTGATTCTTCGCCATTATTTTTATTTTTCGCATATCTTACATTTCTTCTATGTTTAGGATACCACATGTCCAAGCGTCTTGATCAATGGAAATATAATCATTAAATTTCACACCAGACACATTCTCTACTACACACAACCACTCTTTATGTACATTATTATCATTACCATGGTGGATTTTAAAATTTTGCACCCATTTGATGCAGAAAAAGTATCTATGCCATTTGAGGCAGTTATTTCAAGCGCCTTCTCTCGAAGAATATTCCCGTCCACAGGAATATTTGAAGCACGAGTCTGCTCCTACCAAGCGAAGAGGATTCTTTCTAACTCACTATAAGTAGACATTTCGCTGGTTTTCTCTCTTTTTTGCAGAAGTTCCATACTTCCCGGTCTGTTCTTGAATGTGTCTCTTTTTCGAGATTATCGAATTCAAGATTGAAAGCGGTATACCTAAGCGTTTACTTATGGTAATTTTTTTCCTCAAAATGTTCTTTTCCATCTCATCTATGATGTGAAGCCATTCCTCTAATGTTCGGATTTGTTTCGATATTCTTGAAATTCCCAGAACGCATAAAATTTAGCGCATAAAGTAAAGCCCAGAACGCATTAAATTGAAAGCTCACACTCTTGAGAGAGAAATTAAATACTTGCACACTACACAGTTACAGATTAGACAGGAATGAGAAAGGATATGGCACTGATCAAAAAATGGATGCATCCATCCCCACTGCCTTGCACACAGTAGAGAATAACCCATTTTCTAAACAAGAACACTTGTTCCGCATTCAAGAATTCACAAGTAAATATATGTGACAATATCTGTGCCAATTCCTGTTTTCCTCCTAAAACAGGATAAGTGAGTTATTTTAGGAAAAAAGAAGTAATTCCAGTTTGTATGCAATATGGATCCGCTTGATCTTCGATTTCATTTCGGTGATGAGAAAATTTTTTCAACGATGAATGCGGGAGAACGACTTTTCGAAGAACGATACATACGGCTCTCGTTAACGTTATCTAAATATTATTTGTGCAGGGACCATTGAAATAAAACGATCAATGCGGGGAAAGGATGGATACGGACACGATAGATCGGGGGTTCACTGTTACAAAAAAAAGTACAGTTATGACGAGAGAGTCCTCATTGCATATAATGCAATTAAAATAAGGATTAAAAACTTCTACAAAATGTCACGTTGTCAAGAAATGCGCAAGTGAAAGAAAAATAATTCATTTCAATGCTGGCACTGAAAATTGATACATGTAGACAATTTAATCAGAATGCATGAAAAATTAAAAAAGAAAAAAATACATGACACAAGCGATGCAGGAATTGTGGTGCGTGGATTCTTTTCTCCGCTTATTTAGCTTTAATTTTATCAATAATTTAGCAATGTTTAAATTTTTTTATAAATTTTATTCTGGTGTTATTTATTTCTGGTTTATTTAAATTTGGTTAGTTCCAACAACAAGGCTCTCCCAGGTTCTTACCTTCTTTAGGTAAGTATGGGCATCATGACCCTGAAGTATTCTAGTGAAATTTTTCTCTTCCGTAGCGTTGAACTGCCTTCGTGTAAACATGGTTAACGCGCAAACCTAATGGAATACCTTAGGATGGAACACTTAAAGATTCTTCTCTATTTTCTACCCTTCTTCCTGTCAACCATTTTCTTAAGAAAATTTCCATTTTTTTTTTTTAATCGCTTAGATCACAGTTATATCTTGTTTCACGCAACATAGCCACATCTGGTTCATGCGCCATTAAACTTCACCAGCACTCATTCACTCACTTAAATTTGGTCAATTTTAGTTTTATTTTATCCCAATATTTCCGTGTCATCAAACACGGGAAATTTTTGTTTTCATAATACGCCATCAATCATTATTATTATTTATCCATATTTCTATCAATTTGGAACACTTCCTTATTGGATTATTTTAATATTTTTGCAGTCAGTATTGGCACATCTTAATCTTAAATGTGATATCTACTTGTTCCGGAACTCTTGAAAACGATAGAAGAGAAAAGGAGAAAAAGAGGGAAATTTATCTGACTTATACGGAATCCTTTTTGTTTCCTTTTTAGTTAAAAGAAGTTTCAAAATTATTTTTGAATAAATCAATTTATTTGTTACAATATTTTCTTTTGTAGTGTTCAGTTTTCTACATCATTTGAAATTAAATATATATGTTTTTAAAATGATCTATTAAAAAGAATATTTTTAACTAAATTCAAAACACTGATAAATACTCTGTGGCAGGGAGCCTCAACTTTTTGTACCTCAGAGCACATTCTTCGAATACTGGTGAGGTGGCAGGCACATTTATTTTTCAAGATAATTGTGTGTACAGTTTGACGTAATTAATAATATACATTATATACAATTTTTTTTTTCCATAAATGTAATTTAAAATATAAAAATTATTCACTGTATTCTTATGTTAAACAAACAAATACTAGATAATACAGACAAAAAGATATACAAATTTTTTGATTACAAAGTGTTTGTATAAAATTTCTTTATAAAAAATATAATTCTTTAGGTTTATTGGGATCTTTAGAATTCTTTATAAAAATGTAATTATTAAAGTCTTTGGAATACTTTATAAAAAATATAATTCTTAAAGTCTATCGGGATCATTAGAATTGCATTCCATTGGTCATTGCTTAAAAATTAAGACGGTATGATGATGTTCTTCTATAAGTCGAAATATGTACTTGACTTTACGATATTCATTGTTGAAAACAATGATTTACATAAGTATGCGAAACCAAAAAAAAAAAAAAAAAAAAAAAACACGATTTGTCTTATAAGATGCTCTTTTCAAGAATGGAAATTTGTCTCTTTCAACTACATTCAAGCAGTTTTCGTCTTATATGTTGGATTTTATAACAATGTTGTTTTAAAAATACACACAAAGTTTCTGCTTCTAATTCTTCCTTAAATAAATTATGTAATCTATGCAGCTATTTTTGTTACATTCATTTCGTAAGTAAAAGGATTGATGAAAATGATGACCATTGGCTCAAAACTATTAAATTGTTGAGAATCATTTTTTAAATTGATCTTGAAGTAATTGAAGGATGATAATACTTGAGAAAACACCAATTCCACCGATTTTCATGTTTGAAAAATGCACAAGGGAATACATCTGCGGATATAATTATGGGCAGTTTCTTTTGAAACAGATACACGATTATATTTCTCTAATCAATTACTTACTATAAGAAAAATTACGATACATTTCATTAAAAGCTTAAATAATATGACATTAAAATGATATGAAATTTTTTTCATGCGTACAAAATATAAGCTTTGTTTTAAAATGAAATATAGGTTCATCAAAGTTTCTTAGATGATTTTTAAATGGTAATATATTTATTTCACAAAGATAATTATTTTTAAATAATGCTTCTTTCAGTATATTTTTTTATAAAATTTATAATTCTGAGCTATTTTGGTTTGTAAAGACAATGCATACCTTATAAATATAGGAAAATTAATATGTAAATTAAATTTACTTCAGAAGTTATAGGAATATCTAATTTTTATGAAGATATTAATTCAAATTCTTTTAATCGGGTCTCTTAATAATTTTATAATTAAAACTCTGAACTCTATTATAATTCTCTATATTATCCTAAATTTTTTGTACAAAAACATTTGCATATTCAATAATGCTCACTAATGTGGCTAGTTTAAAACATTTTCAAACCGACGAAGGGAAAACAATCCCTTTCATACATAATTTTCCCTTAAGAAATCCTTTACTGGTAAAACAGAGCTGAGTGTGTAGCAGCACCCTGCATCAATTAGCTCTTTAATCAAACGGCAATTATTAAACAAACACTTTCATTGACACACTTTCGTCCTCTCTTCATCTAAATAGCACCTGTTGATCCGGTTGAATTTAATACGTTCACACTTCATTCTTTGTACACACGCACTTGGGTACTTATTTTTAGAATAACTAGTGATGCCTTTTACAATACACTTTCTATTATGGAAGGGAACCAATTTTCGTAATGCTGTGAGTAATGGATAATAAACAATGGTTTTTAGCCGCTTCCGATTAGCGAGGAAAATTATGCGTTGAAAGTTGTCCTCTAATTTCCGTGTCCTCCTTTCTTCGAAATTTATTCTTTTTCTCAATTCGCTTCATCAATTCTAATATTTAACTTTCTTTATTCTTTGTTTAGGACAAATTTCGATTCAAAAGAAGAGTATCATTAATGATACTGAATAGAGTAAAAAAAGAAGAAAAGAATGTTGATGAAGTTGAAAGCGATGCCTTGCTTCTTTTATTTTGTAGTCGAAGAAATTGATCTGCTTAATTTAATTTAGAACTAGTCCTTGATTAGATAGGTCAGCAAATTTGTACGAAAGAATAAAGAAATCTAATCAATTTTAGATCTTAAATACTTCTTATGTATAGGTAAAAATAACATAAAAAAAGATTTAAAATTGAACTTAAAATTTTCGAATGCTTAAATTTTTTTCATTTAAAACCAAACAATTAAAATAGAAGCCTTTATAAAGGCGTCGTTTAACGATACTTTTTCCAATGAATAATTCTATTTAACGACTGTATTGCACAATTAAGGTAAGCATTTCTCAGAAACAGAAAACTTAATTAATTTTACTCAACAGCAACTGTTTTCTGTTTAACGATGTTGTTGCCATTGGTTGCAGCAAAATAATTTATTCCACTACATTTTTCTTTTATTATTTAAAATAATTTTCTTTTTCGTTTTTAGCTAATTACTACTCACTACTTTCTGCAAAGTTAATTGTTATTTACTATAGCAGAAAGAAAATCGTTTTTTATTTGCTATCATCTCAACTACCATCTGAGTTGAGGTGTTTTTATTATTTTCGTTATTTGCAAGTATTGCAATTTTAAGTGCTTCGTTTCATTTCCCATTGTATGGAATGAAACTTCTTTTTTTTAAAGAAAAGTTTTTCTTACTATTGTCAATCCCCTCCTCGCCATTTTTTTTTTTAAATAGATGCGTTAAATAAAAAGCATGCGATTTAAAAGTATTTATAAAGTATTTATCTCTCTCATTATAAGTAGGAAAATATAAATACAGTAAAAGAAAAAGAAAGCAATGATAATAAACAGAAGAAATAGACAAATGTGAACCCAATTCAAATTAAAAGATTAATTCAATACAAAAAAAATTAACTATTAAATTTTGAAAAGAAAAATCTAACCTAAAATTCAATGGTCTTATACACTTCATAACTTTTTTTTTAAGTAGCTATTCATAATTCGAAAAAATTCAGCATAAATATATTTCGTGGGTTCCATTATTTTCTTCGAAAATGAAAAGCAAATAAATATTTGTGAGTGATTTACCAAAATATCTATAATTGATCCTGCTTAGAAACAAAAAAAAGTATTTCAGCTCATAAGAAATTCAAGACTTTAAATAAATCAATTTAGCGAGTGAAAAGATCAAATAAAACGTTTTCTCGTAGTGAAACATTTCAGTGCCAAATTCAGCCACCAGACGGAGTTATAAATTCTTTATCAGCGGGTCCCCTTTGTTACTGGGGGATTTGTTATCACTAAAATATACCTACATTCCACAGATTGACAATACACCTCGTGTAATATCTCATCGTTCTAAAACGTGTTGTTGCCTTTCCTGTGCAATTATATCAAGGCTTTTTCAGTTTACCATCGTTTTTTTAAATTTATGAATAACATATTTTATTATTATTTCACGAGGAAACTGTAATTTGGAGTACAAAGGAGGGGGAAAGAATACAAATTTTGAAAAAATGAGACTGGATTTAAGTATTTTCAACAATGTAAGTTTGATCTTTTTGAATCTTTTTATTACACTGTTTCAGTTTTCCTCCAAACGTTGTTTTACTTGTAGAATGGGCGAGAATTTACAACGTTAAAGTGAGATTTTAGTACTATTATTTGCAGATCATAACGTTTTACTTAAGCATGACGACTACAAGTGAATTGTGTGCTACAAGTTAGTTTACGTTAAATTTTAAAAAAATAAGATTTCAATTTTTTTTTTTTCACTTGGGAAATTATTTGAGAATATCTTTATATTGTAACAAAATATGCTCAAGTAGTAAACTTTGCTTCTTGCATCATTCAATGCACTCAAAAATTCTGAAAGAAACAAATACATGCCAAAAATAAGATAAAATATAGTCGTTGGAAGTATTTATTAAAATAATACTCGTTCGTTTCTATATCTTTTAAATTAATAAAAATAAATAATAATAGTAATTATTGTATTTCTCGAATTCTCATATACGAGAGTGGTTCAAAAAGTATCCGAGTTAGAAAGGGGACTAGGGTAACTCGCTGTAGTATTATGCATTGATCCTTTTCCCTTTTCTATGAAGTTCGTGAATATATGATATCCATCGCATTCTTAGAAATCATTGCTATATTTCCAGTCGATGAGACTGTCTTCGCTTTGACAGAGCAGCCCATTGTTTTTATTGCTCCATTGTTTCCGGTGTGTAATGATAAATCCAAGTCTCATTGACGACGACGATCACTCAACGCAACAGTAATAAAATTTTGGTTTGGCACGATACCAAATCAAAAGTAACCAACGAATCAGTGTCGAATTTGACTTAGCCCCGTATTACACACACAATAGTTACTCCAACATATTTCAGCCACGCTATCTATTTTCAAACACTGGCACTTTTTAAGCTCCCTCATTATTATTTTCATTAGAAATATTTAATTCCTGATATAATAACTGTGTGGCATTCTGGTTGTTTGGTTGCGTTGAATAAAAGATATGTGATACTTAGATAAATATTTACACTATTTTAATTTTGGTTAATTTAAAATACTTAAGTTAATATTTATAAAATAAAGTACATGTCGCACGCTAAAAAAGTATTGGAATGTCCTTGGACGCGACATTCTAGTGGAACGTTTTGTAGAGCTCTGAATATCTCTTCTCTTTAGAAATTTTTGGTCTAATGGAATTGACCACGCCTCTTCTAAAAACACGGGGCATATTCCTTTGTTTTGGTTGGATAACTGAAAGTGATAAAACAGTTATTGGTCAATAGCACTCCAACCGGGGCAAGAATTGCCACCTGCTAAACTGGACACCTGATGTGTGGGTGTTCTCAGTTCCCAGGAGAATCGGACTCTATTAGGTCAAAGTTCATGAGAAACGGTGTTGTCCTTTTCTCACGAGTCTTTAATGAGGATCTTGTCCGGATGTAAGGGGGATCACAAACGAACTTTCTAAGTGTGGTCACCGCAACTGTTTACGATTAACCTACAGATGTTAAAAATATAAACATATACATAAAATGCGTCATAAGTTCTCAAGATTTATTTGAATAAAAATTCTAATTAAATATTAAGTTCTCAATACCTTAAAATTTAAATATGACTAAAAACTGGCAAGGAATTAAGTTCTAGGCGTATTATAGGGATATTCATCCTCATAATTTTTCTATTTGAGCAAATTCAACTTTTTGAAATCCCAACTCTGTTACAATGCCTATTACAGTACTGATTTTAATTCTATATTCATTCCCTTATAGAATTCGAATGCAACTAATTAAATATTGTGTAATTATTTAATCTCGCTTCTGATATTAGGTTTAGAATGTTCATGTTATAATTTTAAAATTTAGCATTTCCATCTTTAAGCTTATTTGAGTTACTCAAGTGAATCATGTCAACCTAAAATTCATAGCTAAAAATTATTATCACAAACTTAACGACATGCTACACGAACTCAGTCAAAAATGTAATAACATAACTTAGAAAATTTGGATCTTTATTTAAAACTAGCAGACTTGGCAGTGCTCTTTATTTTTAAATTTGAGTGTGCGTATATATACGGAACTATTCTAGCATATAACGCGGACCCTTTTCTTTTCGAAGAAACCTGAAATGTGTGCATGTGTGACGCTCTTATATTTTGAAGTCATTTATTCCAAGGACTTTTCCAGGCATTCGAAAAATGATACACTGAATTGACTAGCGAGAAGAAGAATATTTTGTATGGAGGGGGTGGGGAAATGCCAGATGGAGTAACTAATTCTGTAAACAAGTTGGATTGTGTTCTATGTAGATGTGCGCAAATAGTTCTTTCAGATTTTGGAGAAAAGAGAGGCAGAATTTGGGGCACGAGCGCTCTTCTGACCCGAATGAATTCAGAGAGTTTGGAGTCATGTGTTTTCTCTTTCTCCGGTCATTTAAAGCCGTGATTTTGAAGTGAATATGGAAGGATTTAATAAATCGCGCGCGCACGCGTATTTGCTTTTGTTGAAATACAATTTATTTAGAATTCCTTTTGGTAATAAATATGGGTCCTACCAAACAAAGTATACATAGTTCTGCTTTAAAATGCAAAGTCATTAAATTTGCGAAAGAAAATGAAAATCGTGCTGCAGCAAGGACGTGCCTGAAGAAGTAACCGAAGATAAATATGAAAAACCTTTCACGTAATCCGAAAATGAGAATTTTTAAGTTTATAAGGTATATCATTTCTTTTAAATAAACAACATTTAGGTACATGTAGAAATATATTTTTTTATGCTAATATTTTTCCTTATTTTTAAATCTATCATTTTTACATCTGGTGTACAACGCTCAACCGTAAATTTCGATCTCATGTATGTAATATTATTACTATAATAATTTTACATTAAAAATAATTAATCAGCTCTACAAATCACTAAAATCATAAAATTCATATCTAATATGTTAAATTTACTAATTATCAATGTTAGAATTCGTTAGGTTTCGGTATTTTTGGGCGATTTTTGATGTCATACAATACGTAATGATAGTTTGGCGCCTTATTTTAAAACTCGCCAAATTTATGGCAGTGATGGCCAACTCGGACCTGATGCATAACTAACTTTTTTCTCTTTACTTAACTTCCACAAAAACATTATCTAATCATTTCTGGCAATAACAAGAGCTAACTGTAAAACGTTCATCGAAGTCGATCAAGTAGTTTTTGAATCGTAAAAATGCACACATGCAAGTATTGTCTGTTATTGAAAAACTTATTTATTGAATGCGGTTTTTTTTACTAGTTATTTCTGTCTGATTCAAAAATCCGCTTATCTCAGACAGACAATATGTAACGTAATTTTGAACTATGAACGAATTGGAATTCAAAAACAAAACAATAAAGAGAAACCGGAAACGGATACTCCTTTCTTTCAGTGTCATACTAATCTATTGGGAATTATCAAAATTTTATTCTATTTTTAGCATTTATTATGCAAGTCTTTGTAAATATTTTTTGAACTATATCGATAAAAGGTGTCCCAAAGATTCGTGGTTAAGGACATAATAGATTTGTTATTTCTTAATTTTATGTTAAAACGGCTTTATGCAAAATGATCTAAATTTAGTTTTGACTCACTTAGAGAAAAGCTGCCATAATTCTATGCTGATCGTGAGTTTTGACGATTGATGGATTTTTTTTAAAAAAAATTTGGAATCGAACACTATTCTACATAAAAACCGATGCGTCATGTTGGATATTTTGTATTGATTTGCGATATTAGATTAAAATATCGAAAAACTATTTTATCACTTATTTTAATTGTATGACTTTTCTAAGCACATATACACAAAATTTTATAGCTATATTATTTAGTGATAGATTATTTAGCGACTTATAGATATAGCTATATTATTTAGTGATTTGTTTAAATTTTCTTTAACAGTCTGCCATATCATTTCATTGACCTTCAACATTTTTAATTACTTTTTCTCAGCTTTTTATTTTTCATGAAAGTCATGTACTTAAAAAAATAGGGCTTTTTTTTTGTAATCAATATAAGGATTTGAAAATTTTCTTGTTTGTTTGGTTTTTCTATAATTCTGTGCATGGAATAAAAATTTATATAAATAGCGATTTTCTTTTTATAAAAAAAAATCACAAAAATTAGGAATAGTTTTTAATTGTTTTTCAGAAAATAGAAAATGTTTTGTAAAACTGTATATAACCTTAGTACAAATAGAATTGTGAGAAACACTTATTAGAAATAAGTTGTTATAAATATTAAAACCTGTAGAAGTAGTTGGAATTTTTTGTTTGGAAACGAAGTTTTTTAATGCATGTTTTACGCTGCGTAAACATAATGAATAAAAACTTTTTCTTATAAATACCTAATTAAAAAAAGTTACTTACAAGGTACTATAATCCTCTTAAGTTAAACTTAAAACTAAAAGTTTGTTTGTGAAATAAAAAACTCACTTCTGGATTTTCCACAATTCATACATTGACAATTACCAATTGTAGCCAAGTCATCATTTGCTGTAGCAAGATGTATCATTGTAGCTGATGTCCATCATTCGCTGTAGCAAGAGTAGCCAAGAGGTCATGCTCGCAACCGACATTTTATCCATCGAGTCATGTATTCGAGCCTGTTGCTGTTAAAAGACTTACCATGTCGGTGGGGCTGACGAACATTGAATCTGTCGAGTGCTCGCGCTGTGTGGAAATTCGGGGAGAGGAGGGCTGCTCAGTTCTCTTCACTTGATTGATATTTAAAGTGTCAGTAGCTCTCGAATTGCTTCTATGTGTGATGTTAATAAACATTCAAGTCCATCATTTATAAATGTGCAGAAACATTTATTGTCATAAGTAATTTTTATGAACAAAAACTGATTCTTAGAGATTAGCACTGCATTTTTCATTTTAGACAATTCACATATCAATTTGGTTTTATAGTAATTGTTGCATTGGTTGCATTTAAAAATAATTCAAATAAATAGATCAGTATTCTATTTTGTATGGCATGTAAACATTATCATTTTGATTATTCATATATATTGCAGATTTCAAATTAATAAAATCTAAGATACATTGTAATTTTTATAATTACCGTTCATTTTTCAAACATTCATTTTGTAAATCAAAATATTTTTCGTAAAATTCCTATTCAATGTAATCGTTTTAAAAACATATCCAACGCTTCATCTTTCACTTTGAAAGCATATTACATCAGATTTCAATAAGCGCGTGATTTTTATTTTTGTCTGTATTCGAAAATCAAATTGATGACTCAGCGATTGCGAAAGGTTTTGAACATAACTTATAGTTTCTAGTCGAATAAGAACGTGGAATCGTTGGAAATGCTACCAGAAACGATTAAAAAGTTTCACTTTTCAATCAATTGTAAGAAATTTTAAGCTTGTTTCAAACTAGTTTCTACGAAACGATTTCTTTATCAAACACCTTAGAATTGGTTTTCTTTTTTTCCCCTTTAATTATTTTTACTTATTTTATTTTATTTTATTATTAGTTTTTTTTAATTTATTTATTTATTTATTTACAATTTGAAATTACAGAAATACCTCTATAATCCGTCACTTCTCCTTTCTGTCCCTATCAGTAATACCGACGTTTTTGTATAGACTGATTTGGCGATGCATTGGTCTGATACCTGCCGATTTACAGAGAGGTTATAGCTGTGGCGCACCCGGAAGGGGGGAGGGGTTCAAAGAGCCTTCCTCTCTACCTCCCCCCCCCCAATTTTTTCTTCTGGAAATTGAGATATTTTAAGATAATTCTTTTTTATATATATACAATTATCGATGCTCTAAGTTTTTCTGGGTCAGTGTTTAAAGGCGTAGAGAGGAGGGTACATCCCTATAAAAGGAGCATCCCTATAGAGGGTTCATTCCTATTTGTAACTTGATAGCAATTATATCAATCCTTGAATATTTTTAAACGTGAGAAATAAGATTGATGTAGCCTACTTTTTAGTTTTTAACCAAGTGGTAATTCTAAATTAAAGAAATTGCTTTTTAATGGCGAAGGCGATATGCATCTCAAAGTTAATTTCTGGGTACATCATTGGGATATTGTATACTTAAAAATACATTCAGTGAACTTTAATCCATTCTATTCTAAGTATTTAGAATAATTAATCTTTTTTTTTTTTTTTTTGCAATTAGATACAGAATTAACTTATAATAAGATAGGTGTTTTTTTTTTTGTTTCAAAATGGTAAAAAAAATTACTAATTGCATTGTATTCGTATTATGTATCAGAATTTAAAATTTTTTTAAGTATCTATTTATTTTCTAATTATTATTCAATAGTTATTTAGCGTAATTGTTTATTTTAAAATCGTTGACCATTGAAAATAATTATAAACTTTTAAATTATCACTCATTTGAAATAAATGTTAGTTTTCAAAGTCTTGAAGCTATATTTTGATCTGATTTTATTGTTCCTCATAAGCCTTATTTCGAATATGAAAATGCAATTCTTAAAAATTAAAATACTACTTTTCTTTTAATTTAAAGAAGAAAAAAATTTGCTGCATCATTTTATGCGTAATGTTATGCATTTTAACAAGTAATATTAAAATGTGTAATATAAAACCGTGTTTTCAAAATTATTTGAAGCTTTCCTTCAAAATTACAAATAAAAAAAATCTTAGCACATTGCGTTTTAATATTAAATAAAATGAAATAAGTTTAGATCATTTTCCAAACTGAGAGCCATTTGAAATATTATACTATCTTTAATATTTTCATTATTATATTTGTTTGTATATAGCAGAATCATTGTCTCTTAAAATCACTGGTTTAATTAAAGTAAGGAGAGGACCGCTCCTCCTTTTTGAGGGGGGGATGAAATTCCTATTTTATTTTGAACGTAATAAACTAAGGGAATTATAAACAAAACATATATATAAACCCTTTTATCTTATTACCTAATTATCTTTCCTTTCATTTCTCTAATAATCAAAAAATTTCTTTTGCGAACTATGCAAAAAATGAAATATCATGCATCTTTACACGGCTTTTAAACTCTGAAACTTATTTTATATTGTATACCTTTCCTCCTATATTACAATCAATTGTATTGCTGTGAACACCTAATTAAATGTTATTAAGCACAAGCATTTTGTAAGAGTATTTTTTCTTTTAAATTTTCCCAACGTATTTT
The DNA here is from genome assembly GCA_019974015.1 of Nephila pilipes. Classification (NCBI taxonomy): domain Eukaryota; kingdom Metazoa; phylum Arthropoda; class Arachnida; order Araneae; family Nephilidae; genus Nephila; species Nephila pilipes. The sequence continues at coordinate 182,531 of BMAW01127525.1, read as the reverse complement.
GTTGCTTAATAGTGCATAAAACTAGACCTTGAGTAAATTCACTAGTTCAATTTAGTCAAATTATGAATTTTTGTAGTTTACTTTAAGCAAGTCATAATCTTTCATGCGAAAATTATCACTGATTTTAATTTTGAATTCTCGAAATACTTCTGTTTAATTGCAAAATTGTTACCTTGATGAAAGTTACATTGTATTAATATTTTTCAAATTTTAAAAGACAATTACAATCTACAATTAAAACTAAACTGCTGTTAAGTTGGAGTAAATTGTCACATATTTTATACTTTTCCTTAGAAATTCGCACAGATAGCGTCAAATACTCAAAGATTTTGTAGCTAAATTTCTAAATTTTTCGTGTCTTCCCTTCTTGTACTCCTTCGATTTACTGTTAATGTTTGTTATCTATAAATATATTGCCCCCCTTCCCCCCTTCCTTCGCTTCTAATTCCTAATCTCTGTTATTGCTTAAAAGTAAAGCATGAAGTTTTGAAACCAAAATTACAAATTACATCTTTAAAGCACATTCGCCTTCAAAATTTGGTTGATTGTTGCAAACTTCTGCCTTTAATTATTGATTACACTGAAACATAATTACATGTTTCATATTTGGAACTTCACAGTAATAAACACATTTTCCTCCTAATAGTAATTCTGTTCCTTCATCAAACAGCACGTGTCATTTTTAAGTTTTAGATTGACCTATATGTGTCAAAAAACTTCTAGTATTTTAAGAAGTATTTAATACTTCTTTGATGACGAAGTACTTAATGTTGTTTTAAAAATTATAAATAAAGACAAGAAATTTCCTTTAAAAAGAAATGGAAAAATTGAGCGGACACTATTAAAATAGCATGCATCGATAAAAAAAAAATTCGAATATGTTTTCTAAAACTGATGAAATGAATAAGAGGAATAATAACATCAAAATCCTAGACTTTATTAACAATATAGGATTTTTTTAGTTAAAGATTAAAATGTAAAGAAAAAGTATTATAATAAAAGAATAGTATGCAAAGAAGAAATAGTACAGTAATCTCTATACTTCTACATTCGGTAGTATGACACATTCTACAGGGTGTTTGGAAACTCATGGGCAAAAATCTAAAGGTTGTTCGAAAACATCTAAACAAGCAATTTTCACCACACAATGTATAGGCGGATAGCAAGCGATGAACCGCTAGGTGGCACTCTTTCCGCCTATGCATTATATGGTGAAAATTGCTTGTTTAAATGTTTTCGAACACCCTTTAGATTTTTGCCCATGAGTTTCCAAACACCCTGCATAATTCGATACCGATCGAAACGTATCCTTTCAGATTTTTTTTTGTTTGATTCGGGAGTTTGTTGGCCCAGTCTTGACACAGCGCTGTTCGTATTTTTGCCCAGTGTTTGGCGAAACTGTTAGTTTTCATTTCAGTACAGTGTTTGTTGCTTTCTATTCGGTTACATATCACGTTTACATAATAATCCAAATCTGCACGTAATGCAGTACTGTGCAGTAAAATGTTCTCGAAGTTCTGTAGGTGTTCTTCAAGTGGTAATAAAACAAATAAGTGTAAGCATGTGATTAGAGTAGTCGTCACTGCTTGTTTTAACTATCATTGGACCGCATTAGTTTTTCTTGTGTATGTATCGCTTATTCACCGAAATCAATGCTCAATGTTTTAATTGTAATAGTTAGAACTGGTGAAATATTTTGTTGGATATTGATGCAGTCTATAAGATTCAGAATGAGTGTAAATTTATTAATTACATATTTTAATCGTTCAGATTCTTCTAGACTAATTTATATATATATATATATATCCGTTATTACAATCATAGTTCCGAACACGCTGGATTAAAAAGCGCTTACTGTAAAAAGAATGTATAATCGTAAGAAATTAAATATATATTTTAAAGAAAGCGCACATTGTTTTATGTTTACTTTCTTTAAAAAAATACTTTTTTGCTGTCAGATGAAGAACTAAATTTAAAAAATTGTTTATTGTCTTTTAAAAATTAGTCAAAATTTCATTTTATGTAGGAGACCAATTAACAAAAAAAAAAAAATATTTATGAAACTGATGTCAATATAAATATTTTGTTACTTCATTAAGAGAGAGAGAGAGAGAGATAACATAAAACATTTCCTTCCGGATGATTAGTCACCATTATCAATGATTTAGAATTGCTGGTAGTAACAATTGCATCTGTTTTTGCAATGATACATTACTGAAGTTGTAGTTGTATTAGTTAATTAAAATTTACTAATCATTGTACATTATTTTCATTTAGCAAATTAACTACCTGCGGAATGATTTACTTTTCTATTATTTTGGTAATGCGTAAAATTTCAGAAACAAATAAATCATTTCTTATTAATATTAAGGTGAAATTAAAACGTAATAAATCCTTTCTAATTAATATTAACATGAATGATGTTCTGAAATGATTGCAAAAGTGAATTAAATTAATTCAAGCGATCAGACTGTTTTCTGTATATTTCATCCATTCACTCAATATTCATTCACGAAAAAGTATTCGAAAGAGAATTATTAACATGAGTTAACATGCTGTTGTTTTCAGAAAATGGCGTTAACAAAAATTCATGGACATAAAATAAAGGATATATGGCATTAGTTTCAAAAGATTGACATTATAATATATTCAGGATATAATAAGTACAATTAGTTTGCTTAAGGCTCCCGCCTATCCGTCATTTTGATTTCGTTAGCTTAGTGTTAATCTTATAGAATTTCGACTTTAATTCTCACATCTTTACTATTAGATCAATTTGAATGCAATAAAGTGTATCCGAAAGAGCAAAAAATTATGAATGTTTCTGTGGAATCACTTTCCTCCTCCGATGTTAAAAAATATTTTTTAAAGACCGGAAAACTCGCAAATGAATCATTAAAATAGGGGTAAAAATATTGAAAATCGGAGGAAAAAAGTAATCCCTTAGAAACATTCACTATTTTTTTGCTTTTTCAGACGCACTTTATTGCATTCATATTGATCTATTAGTAAAGATGTGAGAATTAAAATCGAAATTCCATAGGATTAGCATTAAGCTAACAAAATCAAAATGGCGGGTAGACGGGAGCCTTAAGGTATATTTACATTGCTAAGATATATTTAATTTAATATTTTATTGTCTGCTTTTATGATATTTAATTTAATAATTGATTTTTATAGCAGGATTGTTTTTTAAAATCATTTTTGTTGTTAACATTGCTAACGTTTTAGTACATTAAGACCCTTTGCTAGTGGAAATAAAAATGTATTATAAATTTGAAGAAAATATTTTCTATTCTCGATAATAACTGCTTTTGTGGAGCCTGGAGCTTGAAAATAATCTTACTTTATGCAAATTAATATTCATTTTGAATAATTCTAGTTTTCTGTAAATTTAACTGAAAAAAAAAATGTACAATTCAACCTAAATGTAAAAAGAAAAATATTAAAATAATATAGTTTGATATTATTTTTATATCTCTACGCGAAGAAAAAAATGTAAAAATAATGCAGTTAGATAACAAATATACCAAGCAAGTAGTATAAAAAGAATTTGGATAAAGTCAAGAATAGGGTGTCCCATAGGCGATTGGCGACTTTTGGGGGCGATAATGATTTAAACGTGGTATGTGTTATGGTAACCCTAAGAATACTTAATGCTTAAGTCACGCAAGTTTGGCAACCTATCTAGGAAGGAGCCAAGTTTCGTCGCTAATCGCGTTGGGGACACTCCATTCCTGACTTTAACCAAAAATTTTAAAGTCAATTCCTAATTAGGTCAACAAAGAAATTTTTTTTACTTTAGTTACCTTTTATTAAATTATTACAACTAATATAAATATGTATATACATGTGACAAAATCACAACATTAAGTGGCAAAAGGAAAAATTTTCCAGCGATCTACATGCTTCGCCACTGACGGTATTTATTCCTAAATTTATATCCTGCTAAATATTTTATATAAGAAAAAATTTTTTTTCTCCCATATAAAACTTAAATTAATTATTTGAAAATCAAATAAAAAAAATTATGCTTCGACGAAATTCGATCCGAAGGCATGAAGATTCTACGCCGAAGCTCTACCAACTTTGCCATTGCAAGACAAATGACATACTGGAAGTATTGGCCTGTTTCTTAATTCATCTGGTAAATTAAATGGTTGGAATGCAGTTTAACCAAACCGCCCTTGGCGACAGAAATTATTTGGCGGTATTTTGCTAAATGTGGCTACCCTGGTTCGCTTCAGGGACTTAACGTTCAGCAAAAAAAAAAAAAAAAAAAAAAATCTCCAAGTTTGGCAATTTTTAAAAGCATGCTAAGCCATTAGGCTAAACTGCATTTTCCCGAATTAAATTTAATTAAATGAATTAATATTTGAAAAAACTGTATTAATATCAAGCGTCATCCATTAAAAGTTTAAAAAAATGTATTTGAACTTGAATGGATGAATAAAAAATATTTTATTAACGATAGAAAATTTGAATAAGATATAAATAGGGAGATTGTGAACTAATAGTAGGAATTTAAAAATTGATTAATGTAATGGTTTGTTGAATGACAGATAATTTAAAACGCAAAGTTGAGTTTTTAAAATTCCATTACAGACGTAAAAAAAAAACGTATTCCTTTTAGTTATACTAGGAGGTAGAAGAATATGTGAGTAATAAAAAAATTGAGAGTAATAAAAGTAATGAGGGCTTACATTTAAAAATTTCTCAACCTGTTTATTTAGGCATCTATTTAATTGCTCTCATTTTAGTCTCAAACTAAAAATTTTATTGATCTGATATTCACTCATAACTTACAATACTTCGTGCTAGTACATTGTTATCAAACTCATGTTCAGCAGTCTACTCATTTTTAATAAGAACAAGATCAGTACTAGTGTTTTTGCCGCTGTTGACAAACCCAAATTATGTCTTCCTCAAGCTTTTTTTTTTTTTTTTAAAAAAAAAAGAAGAAAGAAACGGAAGCATGAAAGAACCATGTGAATCAGAAAAATGGCATATAATCAAATGAAAACAATAATACTCGTACAGATTCAAGGAAAATTGTTTTAGAGAAAAACAAAATGTACATGTTTAACAAGCTAACGACAACGAATTTATAAGCCAAAACTAGTATCTTTTATTTCCAGAGTTATTTGAATATACTTTTAAAATAATAAATAATACAATAATGTGCAAAGTTGGAACCTAAATTAAAACAATCTCTCTCGAAGTTTCTTTTCTGCGAAGTCGCGAGTAACTTCTTTTAGGTCTGATTTATTTCTCAATTATTTTTCAATGACCAACAATGTAAATTCTTTAAGACGTTTTTGAGAAGGCATGGTTGAAAAAAAAATCATTGAAAGAATTTAGAATGTTTGGTACATAAGAAATAATACTCACTTATCTCTAAGAATCTATTTTCACACCTACAAATTTTTTTTCTAACTGTATAGCTACTACAAGCGAACTTTGTTGCATAAATAAAGCATTGTTTTAAATCTGACTCTCCTATATATGTGGGAGGAAAAAAACATGTTGAATTCTGTCTGTAGCGTTTGAGCATCTCACAATTTACGAATAGAAATACCCAGAAGCCTGTTTATTCTCGTATTTGATTTTACTATTCATTAATTTTTAGATTTAAGTAATAGAAATACTTTGTATGTGTTTTTAATTCTAGTTTAGGCAATTTTGCCGCCTGAGGTAATCGCCCACCTTTCTCATCTCCTATGACTGACCTTGGTATAACTCACGCGGGCAGCTCTATATATAGTTATACTTACGCATTGGTAACTAGTTTATCATTTCTTAATTACTCTTTTTGTAGAAAGAGTATTGTTACTTATGATTTGTATCATAGTACTTCATTTGTTCATAGAAAGGTTTTATGTTGCATAGCTTTCGTTCACTAATACCATAATAATATTAAGCACATTATCTTGCACTCGTCACAGAAAAATATTCGATACCCACTTTCAAAACATCCGCCTGTAACCTCAGATTCCTTTCCAGGCGTCATGGAATCCACAACCATTAACTTTCTTATACTTTTCTTTACGAGGGTCGTTCAATAAATTTTTAGAAAATCCAAGAGATGGCGCTCGTAGCATCGAAAAGGTTTGGTTTTTTAACCATGACTCACTAGACAGCCGTTGATGTCTTATAGTATTCAAAACATAAATAAAACCTAAGAGAGCCTAATTGCCTCATATTAAATTTTTTAAGTTTTGAAAGTAATACTTTTTTCTAAACTTTGAAATGCATTGAAATATTTTTGAAATATTATTAGATGATTAAAATATTGATAACTGAGATTTATAGATAGATTTTGCGCAAAATCATTACATGAGACTTCTATTTGTGCTTACAAAATTAACATCTGAGTCTGTTGACAGCATGAAGCAGGATAGCAAAATTATGGTCTTAAAGATCTCGTACAGTTCTCTAGGAATTCCCATTTTCCAATCTAAATTTATTATTTTTTAAAATTTTATTCATTAAACTAATTTTACTCATCACAATTAGTCCATGATATAGTACAAACGTAATGTTAGTTCTTATGAAGTATTCTGTGACCAATTTTTAAATTATGCTCTTACCCGTCGGATGACTATTAATAACAACGGAATTTCTATTAAATATACGTGTTTTTAAACCATATTAGCAAAGAAAAACAATAATGAAACCAATTGGAACAATTGTTTAAATATTCTTGCACATATTATTTTATTATTTTTTTTAAGAACAGAGGACAAAATGTGACATTTAGGCTTGTGAAATAATGTTTCAGTAATGTGTCTTTTTATAGCTGTGAGTCACATAGGTATACTGAAAAGGTCGTATGGCAACACACGGAGTTTGAATACGGAAACAGGATTCGTGTGTGGTATTTACGTATGTTTTTTTTTAATTGGCGCACACTGTAAACTTTTTGTGTGTTAAAACTTATCTTCAACGTTCCCTACTGTTTATCACCTTGTGGCATTCGTTACAATCAACCGACTTCTTTTCACTGTTACTCTCATAATCTGCATTAAATTTTTTTAGATCATACGCCCAAACTTGTTAATATCCATATATCACATTTTTAACTTTGTCCAAAAATGGGAGGACCGGTTCTTGAGCCAAATAAATACTGCCTGTATTTTGATAGACTGTGATTTCCATTTATAAATAAAAGTTATGTAGTGATTTCCCGATGAAAGTGATTTGCAAGTGACTCTATGAGTTATTTAATATATGTATTCAAACTGTGCTGACAAAAACTTGCCAAACTTAGTGTTCACTTCATTTGGATACTTGTCATAAATAACCAGTAACAACCAATACAAGTGAGTAAAAATTTGAGAAATGATATTTCTGTGAATGATGTTATAAATATATTAAATTTAATTTGATCCAAGTGATATAATGATTAACATCATTCCATTATCAATGTGGTGTTTCAAAATATGTTCGATTGCTTGTGAAATTAATCAGCAAATGTAAAATTCCAAAAAAGTAATTAAGAATGATATTTATATGCATGTATTTGAAATATTTTTTGCATCAATAAAAATTAAGTGAGTATCAACAATGAACTGTCACACTTTTTTTTTTTGTACTAGAATTGTCAATGTATTCCATACATTATAGTATAAATTTTGTTCTATAATTATAATATATCGAGATCAATTGTTGAATAATTGTTTTTCTGATCAAAATGTGATTATTTACAATTGAATGAAAGAAAGCAGTTCATATTTTTACATCTTGACATTGGCAAAATGATACTTGAAACAAGTCTCCAACTTTAAATTCTGAAAAAAAAGATTAACATGAAAGAATTTGTAATACAGTTTCTCACTTTAAAAAAAATTGTTAAAAAAATTACTTAACTCTACATAAGCAAATTCAATTGTTTTCTAATCCCATAAACTGTAATTTAATTTCATTAAAATGTAAAAACTGTATTAATGATGAAAAATGATGCATTATATATATATATAAATAATATAAAATTATAAACTTGAAGAACATAAAAAATAGAAGAACAAATTTTTTAAAAAAAACCTGAAATTTTTTTTAGAAAGTACAAGGTAAAAATTAGAATAATTTATTTAATGTAGTAACAGGCTGTAGATGGTTAAGCTGAGTTATTCTAGAATTATAGGTTTAACTATGAAATACCCTTATTGTGCAAAGGAACTAATATATATATATATATATATATATATATATATATATATATATAATATGTTATAAATGAGGCTATTAAATATTAAAAGGAACAAACTATAATATTGATTGAAATGTTTTAAATGAAACATTACTATATAATTATGTTTTAAAAGAAAGTTACTTATTTAGAATTATTTTTACAAGAAGAAAGTGAGCTTGTGAAATGAAAAAAGTCCTAAGTCCTCAACACTATTATTAAAATTAACAATTTTGTGTTATCATTCTGAATGTCTTAGCTCTGTTGGCTTGCAAAATTGTCAATATTATACAAAATTGTCATTGATATCATACATGTGAGTGTCTTCTAATTATCTGCAGTGATGTAAGTAATAATATGAAACTGAATTTTGCAGTGGTTATTGTAGTAAATGCTGAAGATGTAATTTTTACTTAGGAAAAAATTTGTTAGTTGTTAATAAAAATAAACTTAATTTCTGATTTTTTTAATACTCATGTGATTCAGTAGTTGAGTTGTTTGAGTTTAATTCTCATTGTTTACTTATTTGTTTATGCTTATGTTCAATCTTCATTTCACTGTCTTAAGACATGTCATCTTATAAATTTCTTCTCACATAAAATACTATTTAAATTTTTTTCATTATCCATTTTATTCTGTATTTTCAACTTTTTACTATATTTGCACAAAAATGTGCTCATTATTTAAAAAAAAAAAAAAAAAAATCATGAATTAATTCAGAAGATTTATAAGTATTAAATTAATAAACAATATATACTGCAAGGGGGAAATATTAATCTTTCCAGGTATTCTATATGATTTTCCAGGTAAAATATAGTTGTGATATTAATTATGAGGAATTTTGATTATTTTTCCTGTCTGCTGATTTATGTGGAATTTGATTTTATGGTCTTCAATGTCCCTATTTGTAGCATTTAATTTGATATAGTTTTAAAAAAAATTCTGATTTTTTTTTTTAAAACAAAATGTTGCTATAGTTTATTCTTTACTATGAACATTTAAATATGTAAGAGTGTTTTAAAATTATTTTATTGTAATATTTATGCAAATATATGTACATCAATAAAATTTTATTCCTTTTAGTGAAAAGTGTTTTTACGTATCAAAAATTGACTTAAAAGTTTATGGGAATTCAGTAGTTCAAAAAAGTAGAATTGTTATTTAATTCTTATGATATTTTCTATTCTTTAATGATTTAGTTGCCTGTGATTCAAAAAATTTCTAATCATTGCTTTATTTATGTATTTTTTGATATCAGTATTTAATATAAAGACAAATTTTTTTTAATAGGCAGAAATGTCAGCAAAGGATAAAAAAGGAGGAAACTTGGTAAATATTTAGTTCTTTTATTAAAAAAAATTAAAAAAAAATTTCATTGTATTGTTATGATAGATATGTCATGAGTTGTATGTTTGAATTTTTTAAAAATTTGTTTTGTGTCTTGATATTTATGATACCTATAGATTTTTCTTAAAAGTTTCCTTTTTTTTCACTGTTTTGTTTCTTTATTATTAAAACAGCTATTTGCTCAATTTTTTTTATATTTTCAATCACAGCTTTGGATATATGTATAGAAATAAGTAACTTCTTTCATTTTTTTCTGTATATCATCCATCAGAGGTTACACTGTTTTGTATGCTTAATAATTATACAGTTTATTGAAAATGATGTAAGTTTACAATTTCCAAAACTGTACTAAATTTTTAAACTTTTAATAAAAAATTTTATATCAAGAAAATTTATTTTTAGGAATTTAATATTATTACGGATCTTTCTTGTTAAAGGGGGCCGTTGGCTGTGGTTAATTTTTTTTTCTCACGAAACGGGAGAGATGTCGAGGGTAACTGCAGTAGTACTGTGTTGGGAGAGAGGTGAATTCACACAATGCAATTTGGCGATTTTTTTTGCAGCCCCTTTTAGCAGAAAAGTACCTTACTTTCTTTTACTTGAAATTATAAGTTTATTCCTTAACCTTCTTTCTGATTTTGATTTAACAATCTACATATGATATTGTATTATTGAATTCTTAATAAAACATGCTTACATATATTAAAATCTTTTTGTGGAAAAATACGAGCAGAGAAATAATTTTTACTAGACAGAATCAAAAGTATAGGACAAATTTGAATTTTAAATATAATGTGTCAGCATTTCGCTTTATATTATATACAATTACCATAAGTGAACAAGAAGTTAACTGTGTACATATTTATGTAGACTAGTGTAGCTTTACCATTTGAGATTGTCATATGATTCATATGCTAAAAGATTTTATGATTACTGGTTAAATGATTCATATAGATTTAGGTTGATTTCATCTAAAAGAATATAACCTATCTTGGAAGAATTTAACCTAAATTAGGGAACAGTAAAATAGTTCAATGTTTGTATAAAATTATGATTTAACTATTATATACAGAATAGCTAGTTTAAATATATTACTCACTTCCCATTAAACAAGTCTCATTTTTTTGTAAGTCTAATAAAATTGTGGTCTATGTATTGTTTTGTACATTAATGTAAATGTATAATTACCTTTGTCTGTTCTTGTGAAAAAGTGCATAAATAATAAATGTTTCTGAATAATGAGGATGGTATATAGCATAACATGAGTACATGTTGTATAACTGTACAAACATATTAATTTTAGAATATTTTTCTGCATGAAAAGTCTTGAGTTTGTTCTACAGTGTTAAATGAAGACAATCATGATGAAATCGTAGTTTAATCAACATCAGAATAATTTTACCACATCAATAGTTTTGCTGAACTTATTAATGTCTTTTAAACAAAACTAAAATCACCTCTGTATTAATTTTTTGATATTTAGTTTGTATAATTTGTATATGTATATATTTAAGTACAATGAAAGATTATAAGTGGATTTTAAAGTACAATGAAAGATTTTTAGAAGAAAAAAGTGAATGGAGCTACTTGTATTCTGTGACAGTTTAGAAATTATACAGTGTGAACTTATAATTTAATTTATTCAGATGATAATGAGATAACATGTCAGAATTTAATTATTTCTGTTTTATATATTAAAATGCTTAAAATTCTTTTTCGAAATTTTTTTCTTGTATTCTAGATTATCAGGGTAAGAGATATGTTAAATTTTTTTTCTTTTTCATTTCTATTACCCATATTTTGTTATGAACCAGGCTAAGTTTTTTTAATGCAATTTTCTTAATTTTTCCTACTTGTATTGATTTACTTTTTATGTAATTTATTCTTATTTCTGCATTTATCTTTAGTATAAAAATATTTCAATGCCAAAATATTTCTATGATGCTGATGATGGGTTATGCTTAGTCATTCATTGCATCCTAAATCTTGAGGGCAAATCTCACAAAATCTACTTTAAATAACTTATTTCTGGGGAAACAAAATTATAAGACATTTTTTTTCAAAGTAAAAATCATTTGAATTGGAAATTGAGAAGCCTTTTTAAAACACATATTAGTAAATATGTAATCCTTCTTATCATTGGAGTTATGTGAAATTTTTATTTAAAAATACCCTGTCATTTAATTTATTCTATAAATATTTGTCATTTATACCCTTTGTATTTTGTGTATAATCAATATTGATTGTAATTGAAATTAAAGTTTTTACTAATTATTGTCATTTTTATCATCACTGATTTTGGAAACTCTGCATATGCTTACTGTACATCTATTAATTTGGAATAACTAAATGAAATCGTAGCATATAAAAATGATTGCAATACATTGCAGTTTCTATAAATAACATCTTTTGTCAATAAATAGTAGCTCTAATAAATATGATATAATTATTTAATATATGTACTTCAATTAAATACTTTGTAGATGATATACATTTTATGGTTTAGTTCTGACAATATTTAACCTTTGTATGTGAAATACAAATTGTTGCTCATCTTAAAGTAAATACGAATTTTGTTGCATCACTGTATTAAAGCATAATATATTTTTTACAATTCAGTTTTCTTTCACATATTGACTGAACATTATATTCGTATTCTCTATGTTATTGTTCAATTATAGATTTGAAAGGCTTATAGTTGTATCTAATTTTTCATGCTATGTTTGGTGTTATTTGTTACAGCTTGATAAATTTGGAGTGGGCAAATCTAAAAAGGACAAAGCAAAATGGGCCCATACGCAAAGACCGCATTCAGATGATTTTACTGACCAAGTTCAAAATGATGTGGAGAACTTGGATTATCTTACAGATGAACAGATAAACATTCAGTTTGAAATGATGCTGGTAAGCTGTAAATAATTGTTCAGGAAATCTGTACTATTTCAAATTACATTCTATATTTTTTTTGGATAGTTTTGAGAACCATTAGAATGATATGAATTTAGGCCTCTTTTATATTTGGGAGTCTTGTGCTTTTAAAAATTGCCTGCTGCAAATGTATGTTATTCTTTACCAAGCTTTAGACTAATCAACTTTGCGATTACTATAGCCTTGGGTTTTATGTTATATTTGTAAAATTATATATATATCCATCCTGCCTATTTTCGCCTAAGTACTTTATTTTCTTCATTTTTTAATTTTACTCCAATAATTACTTTAGTACTCTCAAATTAATCTTCCAACCAATACTTCACTTTGTAACTGTAGCTGTGGCTTTAAAATTACTAGAAACTGACAGGAGGGTTTAATATTTAGAGCCTTAGACAGATGAAAGCTGATGCAATCATTTTTGAGCTCTCTTTTTGTCTCTGGCTCTTGCTCTGCATCTATTGCTGATGCTCTGATTTCTTATGTTATGCCCACTTTCGATGTTTGCCAATGTAAAATGTCACCCACAGAAATAAAGTTTATTACTTACAAAATGATTGGATTCTTCTCAAAAAACTACTATACCAGTTTATGCATTTTGTGTTATATATATATATATATAATTTCTTGAGCATAAGATTTGTACATCCAAAGCATCTCTAAAACTTTTCTTAAGTTTTATTAATATATATGAAGGTTTTTTTCATGTTTAAAGATAATTAAGTATATGTATTTGTTGATATGCATTTGCCTTTGTTGAGTATGAATTTTTACTTGATTGTGAAAAATTATATTAATAAAAAAGAATTTTTCACCTTACGTTATTTGAATATGTAACATTTTTATTGTAAAATGTTACATGTACTTTATTTAAGTTTCCGTGTAAATAAAGGGTCTTACTGGTTTCATATATATAATTATTATGTTTGCTTTTACTTGCTATTTTTAATGCTTTTAAAGGAATGATGAATTTCATAGAAATAATATTGATAAATAATGATATGTTTCCTATTCCCTTGATTAAAATGAGTTTTGTCAATCTTCAAATGTATTATGAGAAAATTCTTACAATACATTTGAAGAAGAGCAATACATTTTCTTACAATTCAATATTCTTCAAATATATTGTATGAGTTTTTTTAGTTTTCAACTATTGATTGAAAATTGTATATTTTCCAGGATGATATGAATTTAAGTGAAGAAAATAAAGAACCTTTGAGAAATAAAGGAATGGCTGAGAAGAAATTATTAATTCTTCACATGAAAAAAACTACAGTTGTAAGTACACTTATTTATACTTTAAAATTATCACTTATTTATACTTTAAAATTATGGGGAACTATTTTTTGAAATAATTTATATTTGTCATGAATTTAATTTAAAGATATTTTCTTAATAATAAAATATTTTCTCGCATATTCTCTTCTATTCTCCTACTCAATATGAAGTTTAAACTGAATATTATTAGTGTATGTTTCTTATTTTATGTATTCAGTTTTGTTTTGGGAGGGGACATTTAGCATGTTTTTTTTAAAAAAAGAATAAAAGCTTTGTACTGGAAAAAGTCTTATAAAATAAGGGTATTTGTAAATGTTTCTAACAATCTTATTTCATATACGAGATTTGTATGTGTATTTTAATGTACAAATAATGTGGCATTTCTGCAACACAATTTTGCTTTGATGTATTATGATGATCAATGAAAATTCTCATAAAATGATAATATTTCTTATAGTTATCAATTTATGAATTGAATATTAATAATTATTCAGATAATTTAATGATTTTGGTTTCTTTTTATCATTTTAATTTAACCTTGTTTTCATTCTAATACCTGTTTCTTGTAATATGAAAACACATCAAAATGATTTTTAAAAGACATTCTGACCATTGTGTTATATGGAGCTTTTTTACATGCACTTACGTATATTTAGTATGAAGTATATTGAGATAAATATTCAGTATGACAAGTGTTTAATTTGAGTCCATTTTAATTTTGTAAAATGAGATATGCAGAGACTATTGTCTTTTTTTTTGTAAAACAATGTATTTTATTGAGATTTTGGTACTGAGGTTTTTTCTTCTTGAAACATTGAATAATTTTATTTATTTTAAAAAAATGGAAAGTATTTTTTTACCCAACAAACTATTAACTAGACAAATGTAATTTTTTAAAAAAATGTCCTTGAAAATATTATTTCTAAATCAATATATATATATATATATATATATATATATGTATATATATTGGAAAAATAAAATAGTTAATATTACTTTGAAGAATTTTTAAACAATTATATCAAAATTGTTTGGAAATTATTAAAAATTATGTTAATTATGTAAAGTTATGTTATTCTTTTCATTTTTCATTCCTAAACGAATAATTATTTTATTCGTATGGTCTATTTTAAATGTTTGTTATAATTCTAAATTATGCATCAAATTATTGCTTTGATCATTTTGGCACATCATTTTTGGCATTGTTTTAGGATCTTTGTAATTTAACTTTACATATTATTAAAATGTATTCAATTTAATTGATTTAGATTTTATTCTTTGTATGCAGCGAAAATATGTAAGGCTATAATGTGAATGAATAGGAATTTTGTTGTTGTTGTTACATTAGTTTGCTTAAATTGTTTTAATTTCTCAATGTTTTTCTCAATTCAAACAAATTTATTTTAATGCTCTATAGAGAATAATAGTAAATGCTAATTAATATTTTTCAATGTCTTTCTTTTATATATGAGTTTTGTACTAAATAATTTTGTGAAAATAAAGAACAACTTGGTTTTAAACACTATCTAACATTGAATTAACTGCAATTTACTTTTTTTTTACTGCAGAAAAATAGACTAGACAGTCCAGCTGACTATATATCATATTTAAGTGTTGACCTTAGTGTTCATAAATTATTCCAATGCTTGGAGTCATTAAGGATAGCATTAACAAATAACACAGTCAGGTAAGTAAATATAGGTACATCTGAAGAGCATTGTTTTTTTAATGGCTTATATTCATCATTTTATTCATTTTGTGACATAGAATACTATAATGTGATTTTGTTATTATTTTTTTAGCTGGGTTCAAGAATTTGGAAGCCAGGGTTTGGATAAGTTGTTAAAAATTTTAAATTTATGCTCTGAAAGGTAAGTTCATGGACTTTTTTAATTTATGTATTAAAAAGTGAATGATTGTACTGATAAATAAAAATTGGCTCATTATTACTTTTCCTTAAAGTTAAAGCTAATATTTTGATTTATTACATTCTTGAGTATATAAAAATGATAATAAAAATTTATAGCTGGTTCTTATTTTTGTTAAACGAGTGATATAAATTTGTAGGTTTTTACTATATCAGTTCCGGATATTGCACATTACTGTTAATTTATTTACAACTAGATTTCCCACAGCAGAACACTTTGGTGTATTAATTTAAGTACATTAGTACCTATTTTGCTTTTATATTGTTTGATGTCTTCTCTCTTAATGAATCAACAATAGCCAGGAAAACTTGCTGCATTCCATTGCGATGGATAACAAGACTCCTTAATAGATATCTATTGGTGAAATTGTTTATCATGCTCATTGATATTTGCTTTTATATTACCTGGGAGGAAAAATGCCAGATGAGAGTGTAAGAAATAAAGTTTTTATGACTTGTGACAACTTAAATTTTAAAACATTTTCTCCATATTTTGAATCATTTTTTTGCAATTCTGTAGAATTTTCCACAACTTTCTTGAATGAAGGCCATTTCCTATTAGCATATGTATCAGGAATATTTTTTTGTAACCTTGATGCGTTTCTCAGAACAGAAATGACTTTCAAGTCAGCACAAATTTTCTCTTTAAAATCATTGTACAAATAATAGTATTGTATAAACTTGACAAATAATAGCTTTTTCAAGGTATTGCTACCCCCCAAAAAGCATATCCTAGAAATGGAATTTTAATAATTTCCTTTGTGAAGTAAAGCTCACTGCTCACAGTCAAGAAAAAGTTTGTATTTGTTGAGTACATCTTTTTGACGTTTTATTCCTCAGATTACTCTTACAGCCATTAAACTGTTCTTGTGCTCTGTTTGTGAGGTTTTGAATGTTTCTGGGAATGAATGTAATTTGTGTCTGCTTCACTCTCCAAGATTTCAAGGTAGCATTCATTCTTCAACTGAAATATAGTTAATCAGAGGATGTGGTACACGAAGTGTATCATTGTGAGATAATGGTCTTATTACAGAATCGATGTTGGATACTAAATCATAAATTAATTTTTTTTACTGAGAGAGTTGTATGACGATAGCAGTCTTCCTAATAATCTCTAGGTTTCCTTCAGATTATTGCATGTCGAAAGCATTTAAGTCTCCTTTCCATTAATCCACTTTCAATGTCTGATGTAGCTGTTTAAACAACAAAAGTGTGGGACTCTTGTCTTATCCTGTTTGCTAAACTTTGCACTCAAAATAATGTTTATTGGTGATTTTATTTTAAAAAATCATGCTTCTCCTGTGAGTACTGCTTACAAATTTAACAAAACTTTTCTCTAGAATTAGCATATTTACAAGACATTTTAACTACATTCATTCAGCAGCTTATTAAGTGCTCCTCTGATCAAATATTTATCTCAAATGAATGAGGAAATCCTTATCGCATCATAATGTTTGACCAAACACACCTTAATGTTGCCTAGATATATTGCTCACTTCCATAGTCATTAACCTGTAGAAACAAAGCATTTTAAAAGGCAATAAAATAACTCCATGTGATATGTTCAAACATTAATATCTTAGAACTGAGAACAAATTTCACTTTTTGTATGAATATTTTCTAAATTCATAAAGATATAATTACATAAATTTTTTAAAACTTCCCAATAAAAAATTTCTTTATCAGTGTTGTATGCATTTCTGTTGTCCCCTTTTAAAAAGTTTTATTCTTTCGATAATTAAATGTTAATTATTTATTTTGTATTCAGGAAACTTTAGTGTTAGAAATACATATCTGAATTTGTAACATTGATAAGTATGTTTCCTAATACGTAATTACATGATTTGAAATAAAATTACCTTAAATTATGTTAATCATGAATTTTATTTTCAAATCTTAATTGCAGTTGTGATAGCTGTTTAAATTATTTTTTAAATAGTAAATATGAAGAAATAAAAAAAAAATTGTAAAAAACTATGTTATTTTTTTTAAATTTATTTTATTTTCTCTGTTGATTTAAAGGATAAAACAAACAGTATCATATTGACTTGTTTGTATTTTTATAGGGGTAATAAATATGAACGTGTTCAACATGAATGCATCAAATGTATAAAAGCTCTCATGAATAATACAGTAAGATTATATTTAATTTATATATCTTATGTGCTGGTTTTACCTTCATTCTAACAATTTTTTTTATTAATAAAACATTAAAGCATAGTGTGTAATGAATGAAGAATTTTTTTAAGGAATAAATTTTTTTTTTCCTAATGAATATCCAATAATTATTTTGTCTGATGAAACTGATTTTTTAAATTAAAAATAACAGCTTTTTAACTGACCTTTTTAATTATAATTTTGACTGACTTAAGTTATTTTAGATTGTTTTTTTTTTTTTAAAAAAAAATAAGAGAAGTTCTTTTAGTAATAAAAGGTTTTTAATGTGCCGTAAATCTCGTCTATTTATATAAAATATTAATTTATTTTATGTAATTAACTTTATTTTTTTTTATGTATCTGAAAATCTTTAAGTTGTATGAATAAAAATTAGAATGAAGTGTTCAGTTACATTTTAATATTTTGAGAAATGTTAATGATATAGTTATTATCTCTCTTTTTTTTTTTTTTTGTAGGTTGGGTTGAAACAAATTTTTAAACATGATAATGCTCTAAACATACTTGCTCGCTCTATTGATCCGAATGCGCCAGTGATAATGACAGATGCTGTTAAATTAATGGCAGCAATGTGTCTTGTGCCACCTAATGGGTATGATTTTGTTTTAGTTTTTTTGTATTTTATGTTAATCTGCAAAAGTGATTAAAGTATCTGTTGCCAGGTGCTAAATTAAAATCTAATTGGTAATTATTTATTAACAAAATATTTTTTTGTAAATATGCAGTGATAATTCTGTTGTTAATGTGCCTTGTTTCAATATCCTGTTCATTGCAAAACTTTTATTTATTTTAACGTTATTTTATAAATGTTTTTATGTATGCTGTTTACAGAGCATAATGTACATAAGCTAAAATATGAATTCATACTCTCTTTTTAAACCCCTTTATTAGAATAACGAATTAAAAAGAATAAGTTAAAATATTTTTAAGAAGATATTAATAAAAATTCAGTTTTTAGTTAGTATCAGTAGTTAATTAGTTTATTTATTTATTTATTTTTTTTGAAATTCACATCTTATAAACTTTTCTTTTGCTGTGTAAATTTTTTTTTTATTGTAGTTTTGTATTTTGTGTAAATAGAAATATCAGATTCAAGCATTCATTTTCTTGTTTTAAAATAATTTGCAAAAAGGGAAATTGTTTTACTATATAGAGTGTGAATCTAAATGTTTTGCTATATATATTATCTATCTTCTCTAGACTAGTGATTTTAAATTAGCTGGTTCATACATTTTTAGTTACTTTATTTATAATATTTTAATAACATTTTGTGGATTTGTTTGCAAAGTTATTTGGTAGAAAAGTATTTTTAAGAGTTTTGTTTTGTAAGCTTTTAATCCTTTTAACTTTTCTTTCATGTCTGTTGTCATCTTTTGATAATTTTTGATATTTATTTTAATTATGCACCATGATTTGCATGCATGATTTTCATTTTAAAATGTGTGTGGAGTGGGAGCAATTAGCATTTCTCCCCCCTTTCATTTAAAAAAAGCTTCTTTATATTATTTTATTAATATGAATATACAAATTTTGCTTATAATATTTTTTACTGTTGTATACTGATCCCATTACTGCTTGAATTCAGTCTAATATAGAATGAATTTAATGTTTAGACATGAAAAAGCTCTAGAAGCTATTACAGTATGTGGAGAAATAGAAGGAAGAGAAAGATTTGCTCCAATTATACAGGGATTAGAAACAAGAAATGAGACTTTACGTGTATGTTTAGTTTTATTCATAAATTCTTTCTTTCTCAAGCATTGACTTTTAAAATTTGTTTTGAGGATATTATACAATTTTTTTTTATCTTTCTTTATTAAGAATCATTTTATTTTGTTAAATGTATCAAAATATTTGAATAGTTTTTTTTTACATATGTTATCCATGTTTAAGTAGATTTTCTATAATGTTAAGATGAATTGTGGTTGAAACAACTGTTGCTGAATTCTTTCGCATTATTAAATAATTTTTTTTGTGTAATGTAATCTTCTTTTGTATATTGTGGAATATCTGTATTATCCCTGAAAATAAGTTCTTATAGCAATTAAATTTTATTTGAATTTTTCTTCAATAAATGAAGTAATCTACTTAGAGAATAGCATTTGTATAGTTTTAAAAAAATACTTATTTTGAACTATTGCAATAAGATGATCAAAATCTGATATTGCAAACAACATTCAAGCATTAAAAATGTAAATTATTGTATAGAAGAAGAAGAAGAAAAAAAAAAAAAGAAGAAGAAAAAAAGTTAGAACTGAAATAAGGATCAGATTTCTTTAAGCAGCCTATATAATTTTAATTTGTTGACAAAACTTTTAATTAAGGAGCATACTATTCAAAATTTTTTGATGAAATAGTTTGAAAAAATTTTCACCTATATTTTCCCTTTTTAACATAATTATTCAGAATGATTGTAATGTTACCAATTGTTGTAGTGTTAATGATAAACTGTATTGTTCTATGATTTAATTTTTTTTATGATAGAGAAGTATATGTCACTAATTTTCAAACAGTATTTAAAATTTGATAGAAAATCCTTAAACAGTTTCTTTTTTTTAAAAAAAACATTAATACAATATGTTTTAATGTTTCATAAAAATTAAATCATAAACACCTTTGTTTGCAAATAATTCTTAGTGAATCTTCTGAATAATTAACAAAATTCTGTGGTATGTATCTATTTATCATCAAAATAATATATATATATAAGGCAAGGAGAAATTATTATTAAAACATATAAAATAAGTACAAACATATATATATATTAAAAGATAAAAATTCTATATCTCTTTAGCCCTGAATTATTCTATGATTATTTATTTCACAGGTTTATTAAAATTTTAAAAATTAGTCACAGAAAAGTTTTTTTCTTTTTTTCTTTTTTTTTCATTAAAAGGAAGGTAAAACTTTATTAGTAGATTATTAACATGTATCAATCTGAATTCTGATGGCTTTTTCAATTTTTATATAGAAAGCAAAGTACAAACCTTTTTGTCACTGATTTAATTTAGTATTAAGTAATGTTATACATGTAATTTAATGATAATTTATGATGATTGCCTGCATTTTATAATGTTTATGTTGAGGAATCTTCACAAAGAACAAAAATATTTTGTTATGGAGTACTCGATGAAAAATTTCTCTAATTTTTTGGTCTTACAATACAAAATAAACTTGAAAATTGAAACACTATATGATAATGAACTGGCAGCTTGTGATGCAAAGTGTGTGTAGTTGCAATCAGATTTGCTCTATGCAAGTTAAAGACTTGGAAGTCTTAAATTTATTGGTAATTCAATATACTAATATTGAATCTTCTTGTTGAATTTGATTATTTTTAATTGTTGTTTTCAGATTGCTTGCATTCAGCTGATAAATGCTTTAGTCACCTCTCCTGATGACTTGGATTTTCGTTTGCATCTGAGAAATGAATTCATGAGAACAGGTCTCATTGATGTGTTAGAAGTGAGTTAATAATTCATTAAATGCTTTAATTTTATTTACTAAATTTTTCTCATTATGTGAATTGCTGTGTATTTTTTTCTACCTTTTTTTTTTTTTTAGAATTTGCAAGTTGAGGGAAATCCTACAGCTGAGCTAAGCATACAATTAAAAATTTTTCAAGATCACAAAGATGAAGATTTTGATGAATTTTCTCAGCGTTATGAGAACATACGTTTAGAGTTTGAGTATCCTTTTACAATTCATTTATTATTAAAAAAAATCCAAAATATAAATATGTATTATAAGCAATTATGTGTATATATGCATATATATATATATATATATATATATATATATATATATATATAAATTAAAAATATTATAATAACAAGAAATGAAACTTAAGCAATTAAATTAATAAAGAAAATTTATAAATACATTTTTTTAAAGCATAGAAAAAGTAAAAGAAAAACGAAATTCTTGATATTATTCTGTTCATTGCTAATATATTTGATTATATCTATATTATTTTTAATAATGGCAGCACCCTCTAACCTATCTGTTATATTTTGTATATTTTTTGTAGTTTTTAAATAGTAGTATAAGTATTCAAATCATTAATTGTCACTCTAAATTTAATAAAATGTTTACAAAATTTTGGTGTTAAAAATGTGAGCTATTTTTCTATCAATTAAAATTAACATCTGTTTTCATATAAAAAGCAATAATTCTATTAGACATTTCATTCTGACTATTGCTCACAATTCTAAAAGTGTTATTATTCTCAAAATGCTTTTTAATTAAATAATTGTAGAATTTTTGTTTTATTAGATATTTTGTCTACATAAGTAATAATAAATTTGTCCTGGAGATAAATAATAGCATTTTTTAAATCTTTGAAATAAATATTCTCATTATTATTAATATCTACTTTACTGCTGTCCAATTTTTTAATATAATTAATGCAGTCTTTAAACTCTTTAAAAGCTTCTAATGTAAGACCATAGATGATTAATTTAATAATAAAGTTACCCATACCTAAAATAATTTGTTCCATACCTTTTTTTCATACTATTAAGTCTGAAATTAGTCTCATGATTCATAATATATCAATTTTTTTTATCTTCAAGAATATTCAAATTACCTGTTATCTCATATTGATGTTCCATGTGGATATATTCTTTATAAAGAATACAATACAAACATTTTTTAAAATCGTAAGTTATGAATGTAATTAAAAATAAAACCCATTTTTTAAAATTATATTCGCAAGCTTCATTTCAAGATTTTTAATAGGGATAAATTTATTATGAAGGTTATGAAAATTAAAATTATCAAAGGATTTATTCTTAAATTTAAAAGTACAATGTTCTTTTTTTTCCCACTCACAATTATTACTATGCATATAGTAATTATGGAACAAATAGTTATATTTTTAATTAAGTGACTATGCATACTTTCAAGTTTATTATCATATTAAAAATGGTCTCTAACTAAATAAATTTCTCTTTCTTTAATGTAATATAAAAAAGTAAATACTTCCAATGTTAAAATCTTTCTCAAAATTACTAAGCTGCAGAATTCCTTTTATAATATCTTCCTTATTTATTATTCTGTTATTTTTTCTACGCTTTGTCCTTTGTCTTAAACCCATCATTATTATCTACTGGACATTTTTTTCTGTCATTATTATAAAAAAGTTTTTTATTTATTCATTATTATATTGCAGTTTATGTACACTTATTAAAATTATTTTATCTTTGTTGCATTATTTCAAATAAAGTGATGATAAATACATTTAGAGTGCCTAAATTTAGTATTGAAGAATCTTTAAAAATAATGAAAACCACAATTAATTATGAGGATAATTTTCTTTCGATATGCTTGATCCTTATAATTTTGGTATAAAGTATAGGAATAATAATAGTAATAAAAAAAAACTGCCTGCAAATATTATATTTGGTTCAATTTTAAGACACTTGTCATTATGTGAGGAGAAAAAATGCTAATTTTAATCTGTTGTGAAATATACTATTTCATAGTTATTTCAGTTTATGTAGACAATTTTATTTACTTCTGTATTTCTAGTCTATTTCTGTAGTCCCATTTTTTTTTTTTTTTTATTTTTATTTTTTATTCTACTTAATTTTTTTTTTATTCAAATGAAGTTAAAATAAGTGTTTCAAATATGTTTCAATAATATTTATTTTTAAATACTGGAGACTTTTTAAATCTTTCAATTTAGTCTTCTATTGTTTATGTTTATATGTAATTATGCTGTTATTTATGTAATGAATTTTCATTATTTGTTGGATTGTATTATAATTAAATAGAATTTTATTTTCTTAGCTGTGTGTATTATAAAGCAGCATTTACTAGTCCTAAAATAGTGTTGTATTATATATAAATATTCTGCTATTTATATTACCCATTTTGTGTTACTTAGAAGCAAAAGATTTCAGTAAAACTTTTGAATAATATGTTTGAGGTATTAGTCATAAAAAAAAAAGCAATTTCGTTTTAAGTTGTGTTAAATATTTTATTTAATTAAAAAAAAATTATTTAAAATGGTTTTCATTTAAAAATTTGTTGAGAAGAGGAAAAAGCTGTATAGAAAATATAGTATATAAAATAAAATTATCTTATTCAAAATTAACTGTATTGTAGAATATTTTCCTAAATAATTTATTTATTTTAATACCCATTTTGCTGTAATGGGTTTTATTTCTGAAATCTATTTTAAAAAATAAAACTGCTTTGATAGAATTAAATCATATCAGTTTCAATGAATATGCATTTTACTTTTCTGTATAAAACTCACTCAGTTATTCTTTATAACACTTTTCCCAATATATTATATTATTAGTCATATATTATTTTTATCAAAATATCTCATCAGTAGGATTTTGTTTTTGATGATACATTACTAAAAGTATTATTAAAAATATGTCATTATTACATTACTTAAATTTAAATGCTCATAATATCTCATTTGTCTGTGAATAGGAACCAATTTAATATCTCTATAATCTTATATTTTACCCAAAAACAATGTCTTTTTAATTCTCTTCTAGGAATCCTATATAATATTATATTTGTAGAATACGTATGTTTTCATAATTCTTATCATTGTAATTTTTGTTAAAGGCAGTTGTCATTTTTATGAATAACACTATATGTTTTAGCTTTATTTTATTTTATTTTCCATTAGTATTATTTAATTACTAAATTTTTATAGTAGGAGCCTTAACTATTTTCAGAGATATAAATGATTGCTATGATCTCATTCGTCAAACGATAGCAGAAACACCTGCTGAAACAGATTTTTTATCAATACTTCAACACTTATTATGTGTGAGGGATGATGTAACAGTTAGGTAAGTTGTACTTAACCTGAAAATGAAAATGTTTTGAAAATACTATTTATCTTAATTTTAAGTAAAAAGATAAACTTTTAAAGCGTTGTAGTTTTTTCTGAAAATATAGATGTTTGTTAATTGTACAGATATGGTTAAGAAAAGTTTTTATTTTCTGTTGCCATTGCAAAAACCAAATGTTTTACAATGATCTAGATATTGATTAACATTTTAATTTCTTACTTGGCTATAATCACTGTTGGTAATAAGTTTTTAACTGGATAGATAACATTGCTTGATGTAGTTGATTTTGAATATTCAATGAAAAATATGTCCACTACTAAAAACTTTTAAATTTTTTTTACTAAAGCTTACAAATGTGTCATGTAATTAGTAACAATATATAAGATTCAAGTAAAAAAAAAGATCTGCTAGTAGTATATTGTCCTTGGATTGATATGTCTTTTAAAAAAATAATCTTAAGAGACATATTTTATGATGTGAAATTGGATAGGTATAGTGAATCCATGGAATTCTTAATAGCTTTAAAGTGTTTGAGTTTTTAATTTAGATTAGATTTTTTTTTTTTAAATTCGCAACTATTTTTTTATGTTGAATTTATTGTGTCTCGAATCTGCTAAAAAATTGTTTTTTTTTTCATCACATACCTGTGAAAAAATTATCTTATATGTGAATAATGTCCATTGTGTGTATCTTAATCTATTATTGTAACTATGTTTTCTTTTGTAAATATTTTTATTACATGTTATTTATTTTTAAATGATATTTTTATAAATATTTGAAATTCAATTTCATTTTTGTTATATTTCAATTGAATTCTATCTGAAAATGAACCATACTTTTTTTTAATGGGGAAAAAAGATTTTATGCTGCACTTTTTTGTATTTATTTTAAGATACAGAAAATCTGAAAAGTTCTTTAAAGTTAAAATTTTTTAATTTGTAAGGTTTCATATTAATTGGGGAAACAGGAAATTGTTTTAAGTATTGGATTCCTTATTTATAAGTCCTATTAAAGTTTGTGAATCACTATTAAATAAAGTTTGTGAATCACTATTAAA